>CADEHL010001482.1:0-111007 GCA_902827135.1 Harpagifer antarcticus | reverse complement strand
CACATGCAGAGGTTTCATTAAGTGTATTTACACCTCTTAGCTTACAGTTAATCACGAATCATCTACAGCTAACAGCTAACGGCTATCGGCTACAATTATTCCAGTTCGGCTCTGGGGAGTAACAGTTGATTTGTAATGCTCAGCTGACTTTATGTTAGTTATTTATTACACCAGTTGTCTTTAAGACGGGTTGAGTTGTTGTGTTGGTGCTCTTTACCATAGATATGGTTTTAAATGTATGCTAACTAGCTTATTAGCATCGCCATTCACCGCCGACGTAGCATTTTTCCCATTGAAATGAATGGGGTTCTTCAGTTAGCAGCTAACGCTAAGCTAAGCGACGGGTTAGCTCATTAGATAAATAGATATACTTTATTTAAATAATGATTTATCTTAAACTGGGAAATGAATGTGTCACAGCAGAAGTGTTTTCAGGCATTACACGAGTTAAACATATTTAAAAGATGCAATAAGATAATAAAAATGAAGCATTAGCAGCAAGTATACACACAGGACACATATCACTAGAGTATCTAAAGAATACACAATATACAGAAAATACTGTATCCTTGGAGTACATTAAACAGTCTCACTAGCTAATGTTTGCTTTCTGTGTTAACTTAGTGATAGTTACACACGGATAGCGTTATAACCGTGGTTCAAACATCCATTAATGTCACTTTCTATGTGAATAAAGTCATTTTAATGAAATGAAAGTGAACAAACTGTGAGCTGTAAGTTAGAATGTAAGTTGCTACACAGATTATGATGAATTATATCTAAATATTTGTATTATATAATAATTTACACAGAAAACCAACTTGTTATCGTAATGGTTAAAGTAATTTGCATGTAACGTTAATAACTATCTGACCTTTCTATCAGTTCTCCTCTGCTTAGCATCACATTGACTAAATGGATCAATTTGGAACATGTTTACGTCACAGCAGCATAGATAAGACAAGGCACTGCACATGGTGTGATAAAACACTACATACAAGCATCTAGAAATAGAACATATCATTGAATAAACTCTTTGAATTCCTCCTCTTCACTGCTGACAGTTTATGATGAATTATATCTAAATATTTGTATTAATAATGAAGCAGCTCTGTGGTCTTCATCAGGACAGCTGATGAGCAGCATGGAGGAGAAGAAAGAGACCCCTGGAGCTCAGGTCAGTGTGCACTTCCTCACAAGATATTCCTAATTCCAGCGTTTCCGCCAGGCAGGCGTCTTGCCTTCATTTCGCCCTATACAGACATAAATAAACCAGCGACTGTATTCTCCATTACACTACACTACTATTTAGCTCGGGCAATGAAGCCTCACCTGCTGGTTGCCCGATCGGGAAATCATTATGCCAGTATCATGCAGCTCGCGGATCCAGTAATGAGTGACCCGACAGTAAAACTAAACATATCTATAACTAGTTACGGTAGTTTTGAGAGGTCATTTAAAAATAGCTACGTGTGATATTCTAACCTGCAGTGTTGTGTTTTGTTCCGCTCACCGCTGCATGTGATCATGCAGAGCTGTGTGTCGACTCGTCAGCAGCAAGCTGATCTTTCTCTCCCGTCAGATTAGACTTCACTCGCATTTATGGTCCATATCGATCAGAATCCAGCTGGTTCTAGCTAATGATAGGACTACCTGCTTATTAAGACACCTAAACAATAAGCGTCGCTATGCAACCGGGTGAGGCCGCAAAGTATAGCGCAGCATTATGCATTTGTTCCACATGCCCACCGGAACCCCGAGGCATTACACAACAGATCAACGCACAATCAACCCCATCCAGGACATCTCTTCTCCACATTAAGTGTTAGACACTAGAATTGACTCTTCTTGTCTGTCACATAAGTGGCGCAACTGAAGCGGTATTGCGCTAAAGGGAAATTATTTTGACCGAAGAGATTTAGATTTGCCGGCTAACGGAACTCTGACGTCGCCATTTTGTGTTGCTTCGCGGATACGCTCGTCTCCTCTCTATGGGCTCAGAACAGTCTCATAATACACTAGGGATGTAACGATACCAAAACTCACGGTACGATAATATCGCGATAACAAGTCCACGGTACGGTATTTATCGTGATATTGAATAATAAAGGGAAACAAAAATGTTATTTAATTTTTTTTCAATACACGTTTTTTTTTACTCTGAAAATGTTTCTTTATTAAATAATAAATCTGATTGGTTCAGCGTGTTAGTAGGTTAGCTGTATTGTCAAAAGCAAAGTGACAGCAACAGACTGGAACAAGAAGACCAGTGTTTTTGTACCGATAGTTCTACCAAACAAAGCAGGCCTTTCCTTTGAGTCGCTGCAGCTCACAAATAAACATTTAATAATCAGAGCCTGCAATAAAATAAATCAAGTTTCACTTTAGTTTTTCAACCAACTCAACTCAAACTCACGAGTCACTCACTCACTAGTCACTCATTCACTCACTAGTCACTCACTCGGCATCATCAGACAGGTTTTTAGGAATATGAGAATGTCCACATTTCCAGGTATTTATAAGCTGGGATGTTTGGGCATTTGCAATATCCACTGCTCTGGAAAGAACTCTCTCGTTTGGTACTGGTGTTGCTGGTACTGGTGTTGCTGGGACAGCAGTGGTCGCGTTAACCGAATATTTTATTTAACAATGATGGAAAAATCTGAAAGCAGTCTGTCATTTTGACAGTTCACGGGCGTGCTCTCTCGTGAACAGTACATGCTATGTTATAAAGCCGTGGAGGGCGGGAGTTTATAAAACAAAGAGTAACCGCCTTTACGGGACGCTGTAATAAGTAAAGCGAACGCACCCGCAAGGACATCTGGCCTCCTATTGGTTGAGGGATTTTGACAGGATTGTTGCACAAAAGTTTCGAGCGCGCACAGAATAAATCTGAGAGCAGAACAAATCTGTAAGCAGCAATATATCTGAGTGCAAGCGTACAGTTTGAGTAGAAGCAGAGCAAAGTGCAAGCAGGCACTATTTGAGTGCGAGGACAGGGTTTGAGGGAAATACATAAAGTATGCTCTCAAATTTAAATACCACGCTCTTGAATAAAGATGGGGAATAACCCCCATATAAATACGATGTCCTTTTGTGTTCTGTTGTTTTATGTTCATGTTGTAACCTACTTGCTGCCATGCTGGACAGGTCTCTCTTGAAAAGAGATCGATGATCTCAATTGGGACCGTCTGGTTCAATGAAGGTTAAAAAAAAAAAAAACTTATTTTTTTATCTCGGTAGATTTTGTCTCACGACGGTATTGGGACGTTTATTTACCACGATATTCGGTATATCGTTACATTCCTATAATACACACATACATGCACACAGAAGGATTCACACTTGTATTTCTTGATCCGCAAAAGGATCCACACTTGTGTTTTTCAATGCACACACAAATGTGTTCATATGCATGTAAATAAAATCCAAACACAGAACAAAGTTTTACAGATGTATTTTGATCCTCACATATTTGTTTTCCGTTTAACCTCTGCACCTGCAAACACAAACCGCTTCCTGTGCACGGATCGCTGTGCATTCGTGTGTGGGGTTTTTGAGACTCCCCTCACGCACACCTGATTCGTACTTGTAATTTTTTCTATCTATAGGGCAATCAGATGTCTCCTTCATTCTAAGCCAATCACATGAGCGCGCCCCCATGAGGGTAGATTTCTTGCGTTCATGAGGCAAGGCAAGTTATTTATATAGCACTTCAACACAAGGCAATTCAAAGTGCTTTACAAAAAATGAAAGACATTAAGAAAATGGCATTTAAAATCAGTCATTAAAAAGAAAAGATAATAAAATAAACATTAAAAGAAAAAATACATGGATAAAAGTTACAGTGCAGTCTAAGATATGAATAGTTCAATTAAAAGCAGCGACAAAAAGATAAGTCTTCTTGCTGGATTTAAAAGGAGTCAGAGTTGCAGCGGACCTGCAGGTTTCTGGGAGTTTGTTCCAGATGGAGCATAATAACTGAACGCTGCTTCTCCATGTTAGTTCTGACTCTGGGGACAGAAAGCTGACCAGTCCCTGAAGACCTGAGAGATCTGGATGGTTCATAATTTAGCAGTAGATCAGAAATGTATTTTGGACCTAAACCATTCAAAGCTTTATAAACCAGCAGCAGTATTTTGAAATCTATTCTTTGACACACAGGAAGCCAGTGTAAAGACTTCAGAACAGGAGTGATGTGATCCACTTTCTTAGTGTTAGTGAGGACTCGAGCAGCAGCGTTCTGAATCAGCTGCAGCTTTCTAATAGATGTTTTAGTGAGACCTGTGAAGACACCATTGCAGTAGTCGAGTCTACTGAAGATAAAAGCATGGACAAGTTTTTCCAAATCCTGCTGTGACATTAGTTTTTTAATCCTAGATATGTTCTTTAGGTGATAGTAGGCTGATTTAGTAACTGTTTTAATGTGACTGTTGAAACTCAGGTCAGAGTCCATGACTACACCTAGATTTCTGGCTTTATCTGTTGTTTTGAACATTGCAGACTGAACCTCAGCGCTAACTTTTATATGTTCTGCCTTGGCCATTACCTCAGTTTTATCTTTGTTTAATTGGAGAAAGTTCTGACACATCCAGTCATTGATTTGTTCAATGCACTTACTCAGTGTTTGAATTGGAGCATAGTCTCCTGGTGAAATTGTTACGTACATTTGTGTGTCATCCGCATAGCTATGGAAACTGTAGTTGTTTTTCATTACCCGAGCCAGTGGTAGCATGTAGATGTTAAAGAGAAGAAGCCCCAAGATGGAGCCTTGAGGAACCCCACATGTCATATTTGTCAACTCAGATGTGTATTTACCTATAGAAACAAAGTTGTTTCTGTCCTTTAAGTAGGATTCAAACCAATTTAGAACTGTTTCCGAAAGTCCCACCCAGTTTTCCAGTCGGTCTAGTAATATGCTGTGGTCAACAGTGTCAAACGCAGCACTGAGATCTAATAATACTAACACTGAAGTTCTGCCACTGTCTGTGTTTAAGTGGATGTCATTAAAGACCTTTACAAGAGCAGTCTCAGTGCTGTGGTTTGGACGAAAGCCTGACTGGAACACATCAAAACAGTTATTTAAATGCAAGAAATTACTCAACTGTTGAAAAAAACCTTTTTCAATGATTTTACCTAGAAATGGCAGGTTTGATATTGGCCTGTAATTGTTCATTACTGAAGCGAAATTATTCGGTGCGGGACACGTGTGTACCGAACGAATATAACGTTAAACGTAAAAAATTGAGAACGTGAAAAACTTTTTGGAAGTAATCTCAGGTGCTGCGTCGCAGTGTTAGAGTAGCATGTTCCTGCAGCCCATGCTCCGGGCGGGGCTGCAGGAACGCAGCGTTCAGTGCAATTTCAACGCGTCATAGAGCGACCAAGTCATTTCATTGGACGAGAGGCATACTATGAGAGCTGGTCACAGGGATGCGTTCAAATTTAACCAGTAATTTCAGGAACTGTCGAAATGGCAAACGCAGATAAAGTTGAGCTCGAAAATCCTCCAGCATCATTGAAGTCTCCACAGGGCTCAACGCTAACTTTTAAAAGTGGTTGCCAGGCTGGCAACCAGGCATCAGCTTTTGGTTGCCAAAACTGAAAATACGGTTGCCATTTTTAGACACCTTATATTTAAATAATGAAGATACTATACAATTATACATTACGCGGCTGGCAATACATCAAACTTGCACACTCATTTGAAAAGGCATCACCCGAACGTGAATATCACCGTTGCCAAAAGAAAAAAGACTGAAGTGCAAACCCAACTCCCGCTAGCATGTAAGCCTCCACCACTCGCAGAGAGTTCAGACCGAGCCAAAGCTATTACAAACGCCAAGTATCCTTATGTTGCCATGGTAGCAAAGTGCTACCTGGCTGTATCTGCTACCTCTGTCCCTAGAGAGGGTGTTCTCCACAGAGACATTGCTAGTGCCAGCAGATCTGCCCTTTCGGCAAGCAATGTGGACAAGTTCATCTTTCTTTAAACAACATGAAAATACAATGACAAGCAAGTCCTGATGTCAAACTGGCTGCTGAGGTACAGTACAGTTCAAATACAGATTATTTCAGTTCATCGAAATGCTGCACCTTAATGTTTATTTTATTATATTTTGTATTTGAGTGAATATTCACAGTTTAATAATAATTAAAAAATATATATATTTTATGTTTTGTGATAATTGTTTCTGCTTGTACCGAAAACGTACCGAACTGAACCGTGACCTAAAAACCGAGGTAGGTACCGAACCAAAATGTTTGTGAACCGTTACACACCCCTACCATATACAGACCAGTGTGCGAAAAAGTACATGTCCCACCGTCCGGGACGTGTTATTTACAATATCGGACAAATAGATCTTTCAATTGACTTGTCCGGCGGACAAGTGATGTTTTTCGCCCTGATTTATTGACAAATTATTGATACATTCAGTTTACAAAAGGCAGAACTCATTCCCAAATTGTACGTGTCCACCATTGTTCGTTTGGAAATGTTAGTTTCGGTTCTGCTTGTTGATTCCTAAGGAAATGCATCTCGCCGCTTTCTGTACAGTTAGACGGGGCGGGGCGGGAAGTATAGCACAGTGGCCGGGTTGGGAAGCAAAACTCGGTTCCGAGTAGGAACAAATAACAATTGTCACCGGGATTAATAAGAGTTGTGAGGACAGGAAGCGAGGCTATCTATCTATCTATCTATCTATCTATCTATCTATCTATCTATCTATCTATCTATCTATCTATCTATCTATCTATCTATCTATCTATCTATCTATCTATCTATCTATCTATCTATCTATCTATCTATCTATCTATCTACACAGCCTCCCTGT
Source organism: Harpagifer antarcticus (assembly GCA_902827135.1). NCBI lineage: Eukaryota > Metazoa > Chordata > Actinopteri > Perciformes > Harpagiferidae > Harpagifer > Harpagifer antarcticus. The sequence goes on along the minus strand of CADEHL010001482.1, from coordinate 104,171 downwards.
CTGTGTCCTCGCGCTGTCCTCACATCCCCGGAGCCGCAGACTCGGAGGAGCACAGGGATGTCAGTATTGTTTATGAAGCAGGGTATAGAAAGTACATTATTGAAATGCAAAATACTATTTCTTCATATGTATGATAGCTGTCTGACAGAAGTTAGATCCATTTCTCACTTATTCTGACAATGTACTTAACCCAATAAAATGACCCACTAAAAGGAGTTGCTCAATATTAGTGAAGTCACGTTGTAATAACAATAACTCATCTCTCTCGTTCAGATTTATATTGTCGGGTTTTTTGAGTGAGTCTTTTTCTGCTTTGCCAAACGCCACTCTGTCAAATGTCCCATTAGAGTTGCCGTATGGAGTTGTCAAATATGGCGGACCATCTCGCACATGCGCACTGCAGATAGGGCAGGGCTGCAGATCGGGTAGTGACACGCATTGAAGATGACGTCACGGCTCCGCCTACACTGTGTTACTATAGTTTCTGACCCAGTTCCTAAACTGTATTGGAAACGCAGCATAAAGTGAGCCTGGCCTACCAAGGCCTAACTATACAGTATAAGCCGTGCGAGGCCCTGCAGTGGAAATGCGCCATAAGTGGATGTCATTGAAGACTTTTACAAGAGCAGTCTCAGTGCTGTGGTTTGGAGGAAAGCCTGACTGGAACACATCGAAACAGTTATTTAAATGCAAGAAATTACTCAACTGTTGAAAAACTACTTTTTCAATGATTTCACCTAGAAATGGGATGTTTGATATGGGCCTGTAATTGTTCATTACTGAAGCGTCTAGATCAGTGGTTCTCAACTGGTGGGTCGCGACCCAAAAGTGGGTCGCGGACCCGTTTGAAGTGGGTCGCGGATGTGTGAGAAAAAAATGTGGACATTTTTTTTTTTTTTTTGGGGAAAAAGTCAAACTTTTATTTTGAAGGCCCGATTTTCTAACGCTGTGCAAGCAGTCGGCGTTGGACTGGAAGTAACGGAGACCATAAACGGTTTTGAAAACTTCTGTCACATAGTGATCATCTTTGCTGATGTTTTCAGAATCAAGATTGTTGCCGGAAGTCCCCACGGAGAATAACTTTGCGGTAGAACTCTTCTTTATACATCCATGGGTACAACTTCAGATAAAAATGAAAACATAATGAAATATGACTCCCGGTCTGATGACTGACAGGTCACAGAACAATGGGAGCTATCTACCCATACCCACAATTTAAAGTAAGTCACACAGACTATCTCCTTCTTTACTCTTCTCGCAGCAAGATGTCAGAACAAAGTGAAAAACAAACAATGGCATAACATATTATTAATATGTCGGGTAGTAATAGATTTATTTATTTTCTTCTCAGAGTACCAGAATGCATAGTTTATGTTAGTATTTCTAAAAATCTCCTGGGGGAGAATCCCCCCAGACCCCCCTGCTGGGGTTGGGTTTTCAGCATGCGTGCCTTTTTATACAGTTCAGCTTTGATTCCATCATCTCATTAAACCTTTTTTAAAAGCATACTTTAGTTCTGTGAAGGGATATAAGGGATATATGCACTGTACTTCACTTTTATTAATATTGTATGCTTTTATTAATATTGTATGCTGAAAAGCGTATATATTAACGATTGAATGATTTTTTTGTTGAATAGATTTGAGTGCTTCAAAATGTTGGGTCGCGATGTATTGACCAAGTAAAAAGTGGGTCCCGAGGCCTGACCAGTTGAGAACCACTGATCTAGATTATTCTTTTTTTAAGAGCGGTTTAATGACTGCAGTTTTCAGAGCCTGTGGAAAAACACCTGAGTGAAGAGACTTGTTTACTATGTGAAGTAGATCTGAGGCCATGCAACGAAAAACATCTTGGAAAAACCCTGTTGGAATAATATCAAGGCAGCAGGAGGAGGACTTCAGAAGTTGAATAATGTCCTCTAGGTTTTTATCATTAATCTGATGGAACTGTGTCATGGTGTTTGGATTGATTTTAGGTGGACACAGAGACAACACATCTGCTGTACCTGATGCAGAGGCACTGACTGCTTGTCTGATTTTCTGAATGGGGGGGATACTGACACTGGGGGGTTAGTTAGTCTGTCGACGGTAGCATTCTTTTTGTTTTTGGCAATGATGTCAGAGAAGAAAGACTGTCGTCCAATTTACAATTCCAAATGATAAAAGCCAAGTCTCTCTTTATAGATTTCAAAGTGAACCTGGAGATTTGTTTTTCTCCACTTACGTTCAGCTTTTCGACACTCTCTTTTTTCTGCTCTCACGGTCATGGCCTTTCTCCATGGAGATCTTTTCTTGCCAGTCACTTCCTTTACCTTAGTTGGAGCAATGGCATCTATAACATTTTTATTTTTGAATTAAAATGATCTACTAGCTCATTTACTGAGATGTTAGCAGGGGCAAGTGTGGAAGAAACATCCTGAGTAAACCTTTCCCTAGTGTTTTCAGTTAAATATCGCTTTGTGGTTTCCTCTTTTTGAACATTTGTGTGAACAGAAATAGAGCTCTCAAAGGAATGAACAGAGAGTGCAACATCAGTTACCACAACCTCAGAGATATTCAGACCCTTTGAGATCATTAAGTCCAGAGTGTGCCCCTTGTTGTGCGTGGGCTCCGTCACATGCTGAGTCAGTGCATTGAATTGATTTATTTAAAACAAGGGACAGTGTACATTAATCAACATATTAAAAACATGTAAAAGTACTCGAATTAGCCAAAAGGCTAGTTTTCATCGATAGTCCCTTTGCCAGATGCTGATTGACGTTCTGAGTGCTTGTTTATACAGTGATTCCAGTGGCCTTAGAGCTGGAGAGTGTGCATTAGACCAGCTGATCAGACAGTAGTTGGTGTGGGAGAGGACCATTGAGTGAAGGTATAGCTTAGCTGCTGCAGATGATAGGAAGTTTCTAATGTATCTGTAATGTGACAGATTGCACTTTACTTTATTGCAGACCTTTTTGATATGGGTTTTGAAATTGAGGTTTGTGTCAATATGTACTCCCAAGTACTTGGACTGCGAGACAACCTGAAGTCTCCTTCCAGAAAAGAAAACATCTTGTTCTGTTATAATGCTGTGGCCCTTGGAGAAGAACATACACACTGTCTTTGAGACATTTGGTTGCAAACAATTATTGTTAAGCCAGGATGTAATATTCTCCAACACATCAGTGACCTTGGTAGCAGCCTCTTCTGAGGTTCTGCCATGAGTAAAAACAACTGTATCATCAGCATACATTAATACATCACATTCTCCACACACAGAAGGCAGATCATTTATGTACATACTACACAGGATTGGGCCCAATACAGAGCCCTGCGGTACTCCAGTTGACAAACATAGTGCACTAGACTTATGGTTCTCAATTTGAACACATTGGGAGCGGGATGAAAGATACGAATTAAAGAGGTTGGTGAATTCTATAGAAACATTTAAGTTGAGTATTTTTTGCAATAAGATGTTGTGATTTAACGGTGTCAAAAGCTTTCTGTAAGTCAAGGAACACGGCCCCCACAACCCCACCCCTGTCCATTGATGCCATAACTTTCTCCACAAAGAAGCATGTCGCTGTTTCTGTTGAGTGATTAGCCCTGAATCCAAATTGCATTGGATGCAGTGGAAAGGAGCTGTTGTTGAGATGTTGTCTCTGATAGTCAGTTTTTCTCTCAGCAGTTCCATTTCCGGTCCTCTTCCACGGTTCTGATGAGCGGAAGCGCTCTCTTTTCCTCTCTCCCCCCTCTCTCCCCCTCTCCTGACAGCCCGTCAGTATCTCATGCAGCTCACTGATCCAGTAATGAGTGACCCGACAGTGAAGAATAAATATATTTATAATAACTAGTTTCATTTCCTTTTTATTTGTCCCGCTCATGGTACGCAAAACCAAATGTACAATAATTGCCACAAAACATGACTCTACCAAAACATGACTCTACCAAAACATGACTCTACCACTGAGCGAAAAGGAGCAGGGAGAAGAATAAAATCTTATGTGACCTGCCCCTTTCTAAAAAAACATAATTACAAATAGATGGTCTGCCCTTCATAATAATATATATATTTTCTTATTTATTTTTTCACGGCCAAACATAACAGGATCTTAGGACACTAAGAGAAACACACACAAAAAATACTTATTTCCCACTTGACGGTTAACGGAAAGAAACAAAACGACACCAAAACATCAAGTATAAGGAAAAGAAAAGTGCAACACCCTCATCTGAGTCCTACTGGAGAAGAAGGTGGAAAGCGACGCATGATGATAATAACAATAACAACAATAACAATGGGACCCGCAAATACAGAGGGGACATCACATCAAAACATGAAGGACCAGAGTACATCGACTTATTCACATCCTGCTTCATATCGTCCCGTCTTTCTTCATTTATACTTCTTTAACTGAAAAATACAATTCTTTAGATCCTTTTGTTGAGAATTCCACAATTGTGCACCAACTACCGAAGTACACATTTGTTTAAGAGTAGTCCTTGCATATGGATGCTTAAAATGTCATTTCCTTCTGTGGTCTTCCTGATCCAAAAACAAACAACTGTTGTAAACATGCTGGTAACATTCTGCTTTGTGCATTACTGATGACGTCTGCAGCTCAGCTGTCTTTGGTTTTGAAGTCAGGACTCTTGAAACTCAGTATGTTGTTCTCTTGAGTCAGCTTTAGGAGTTATTCTTACTGCCCTTTTCTGTAATATTGACAATGGCTTTATGTTGCTCATGTACGTGATGCCCCACACTTCTATACAATAAATGGCAAAATGAGTGAACAGTACAACATCCTCAATGCCTTGTAATCTAGCAAATACTTTGTTTAGAACAGAAATATTCCTAGACACGTTGGTTTTAACATGTGCTATGTGTGATTTCCATGCCAGGTTTTCATCCAGCGTCACACCTAAGAATCGAAATACAGAAACCCTTTCAATAAAAACTCCATCAATGGACAGTGAAATGTTTTCATCTTTTTTTCTATTAGCAAAAACCATAAACTTCGTTTTATTCAAATTTAGGGTTAACTTATTTTCATCAAACCATCTTTTAAGTTTGACCATTTCATGTCCAATACACTTTGCTAAAATGTTTAAGCCATCTCCTGAACAAAATAAATGTGTACCGTCTGCAAACAACACATATTGCAATAATGTTGACGTTTCACATGATGTCATTGATGTACAAAATAAAAAGTTTAGGCCCTAAAACCGAGCCCTGCGGGACACCACATTCTATGTTCATACACTCCGATGTACTACCAGCAAATTCTACATATTGTTGTCTGTTATCTAAATAACTTTTTAACCAATCTAGAACTACTCCTCTCACTCCGTATCTATGTCATTTTGAAATTAATAGGTAATGGTCTATGGCAGGGGTCGGCAACCTTTTTGATATGAAGTGCCATTTAAAAAAAGAATTATCAGCGTGCCAACGATCGAGAATTATCAACGGGGGTGGGGGGGTTGAGGAGCTTGACGCTCGTCAACTATCAGCAGGAGGGCGGGGGAGCCTCGCTGCGGGGGAGCCTCGCTGCGGGGAAGCAGTGTGTGGACCTGTCAGCGCAACTTACATGATGTCGAATTTAACAAACACATTTAAATAATTGGTTTAAACGGCATAATAATAAGGACGATCGTCCGTTCTGTGATTCTCCAGAACACACATGTTATGATATTAGGGTCACGCAGAGTGAGATGAGATCGCTGTCCCTTTAAGAGAGAGGTGTGGCATGTGTGTGTGTGTGGATGGTAGAGCGACAGCGAGGGAACGTGTGTATGTTTCTGGAAGTGAAACGAGGAAGCAGAAAAACAGAGGTCTGTGATGTTGAAACAGAAGAACAGCTAAATAAATGCAACGGCCTCCCAAGAAGAGCTCGCCTCTCTTTAGTCATTTAAGCTAAAGTGGGGTATTGAACCTGAAGCTTGTTGCTTCTGCCCTCCTCGACTACGGTCTGGGAGCCGACAGGAAAGTTCAACACACAGATGGCCAGTCCGCCCCTAGTGTAGCATATTATTTCGATGAGAGATGAGCAGATCCACTAGGCTTTCAACTAAATACACAGCCACGCAAAAACTGCGGCATTTGTACAGCTCCTTGTGGGTAGGCTACTGCAATTAGTGAAGTGCTTTCCTCTCTGTGGAGAAACGATCAGCACCACGGAGGAAAGCGGCAGAAAGTCACCGGGAGATAAAGAGAGCGGGGCTGCGTTGCGTGCATGGCTTCCTGCTGCGGGGAACGGGGAGACACGCTCTGGCGGCGGCCTCGTTCAGGATCCGAAAATACAATTTAAATATTTGTGCACACTTATTCCACTTATTCCTAGTGTGCCACTGGTTACGGTGCCGCGTGCCAGCCTTGGCACGCGGCACCGGCATTTGACACCATAGACCAGGGGTTGCCGACCCCTGGTCTATGGTGTCAAATGCCTTTTTTAAGTCAATAAATACACCTATTGTGTATTTCTTTCTTTCTATAGCTGTTGTAATTTCTTCTGTTATTTTCATTAAAGCTAAAGCTGTAGATCGACTTTTCCTAAATCCATACTGACTCTCACTCAATAACTCATTTTTTTTCAATAAAATTATCAAATTTTTGGACAAACAATTTCTCAAGGACCTTTTGAAAATTGTGAAAGCAAGGACACTGGTCTGTAGTTGGTAAATTGTGAAAGCAAGGACACTGGTCTGTAGTTGGTAAATTGTGAAAGCAAGGACACTGGTCTGTAGTTGGTAAATTGGCTTTTGTCCCCTGTTTTGAAAAGTGGGATAACTTTAGCTATTTTCATGCTGTCTGGAAAAATACCTGTCCGAGATTAAAGATGTAGCTTAGCGGTTTAATTATGCAGACAATAGTCGTTTTCACTATTGTCATGTCGATCCCATCACTATCTGTCGAAGTCTTATTTTTGCAATTTCGTTTATATCTCCCAGAAACATTGACTGCAACACTTTACTTCCCCCAATTCCGCCATCCTCTTTTTGCCCATCGTGTTGTTTTGGAATAGTCTTTGCGAGATTAGGTCCGACATTTACAAAAAAAGAGTTGAATTCATGAACCACTTTGTTCATGTTTTTTACAACCTTATTGTTGTCATCAATGAAGTGACTGGGCAGTGGATACTGATTTATTTCCAATAACATTATTTAAGATGTTCCATGTGCCCTTGATATCATTTCTTTTCTTTTAACATATTATAATATTCTCTTTTTGCTTGTCTCATTATAACTGTCAACTTATTTTTATATGCCTTGTATTGCTTTTCAATTGCCTTTGTCCTAAATTTTATAAAGTCTTTATAAAGGTTATTTTTCTTCTTGCAAGCATTTTGTAAGCCCTTGGTTATCCAAGGCTTTTGATAAGTGCCTTTTATATGTACGGAGTACAGCGCTCCAGCTGCACCGTTCAGGATCCCAGCATCTGCATGTAAACACGATGGCGCACACAGCAGCAAGCTCAGACAGCGATGACAGTTTAATGTTGAACGTGTCTGAGAGCTCATATGAGGCTGAAGGATCGGTTTATGTTGCATCTGTTAGAAGTTTAGGAATTAGGTGCGTCAATATGGGCGATCATACGGTCATGGAGCCAGTGGTGGAATGGGACTAAAAATCTTCCCGGGACTCTCGACTCCGCACACTGAGTTGATCTCTTTTCTATAGACGCCGGAGGCGGGCAGCGTCAGGTAAAACAAGTTATTAAGCCTTCCCAAACCTGAGCCTCACGCGCCGCCTATGGGGGATGTGATAGTGACTTATCCGACCGGCCCACTTCGGTACCGGCCCATCGGGATTCGTCCCGATGGCCAGTCCGCCACTGCACCCAGCCCACGTAAACTGTCAACGGGGGGAGCCTCGCTGCGGGGAACCGGTGGACCGAGAGTCCCGATCGGAGTGGGAATAATAATCATAATCCGTGCATTTTATCCATTAATTTCCCAACATTGTGGTAAAAAACCACACGTTTAATCCACGTTGGTGTTCAACTACAAAAAGCATCGGTTTGTTTTCTCATCAGGAAATGCAAACCGGCTCAAACAAACGATTTCTAATCATCATCCTCACGATCATTTAAAGCATCATATGTTCGCCGAATTGACATGAAAGCACTAATAAATGTAGTTTCATCTACTTGAGTTTACAACTACAAAAATAATCGATTTGTTTTTATATCGCATCCTACGGGAGGAAATTCAGCAGCTCTCGCTGCCGATCTGTAATCCTGATTTAATCATCATCTTCACCACGATCATTTATGTTTATGTTCGCTGACATGAAAGCACTGACAAATATGAATATACTGTAGTCAACTTCATTAAAACGTTATTAACGTGCCTAAACTCAGTAATTCACCATTTCTACGCATAACAACACACTTTGTCCGTGTTTGGCTCTCTCGCCGCAGTGAAGCGTTCCCGCATTGACGTCCCGTCCGGCTTCCCCCAAAACTTCAAAATTAGTCGAAGGAATTTCCCCGCGATGTTCGAAATTATTGATATTTATCGGAACAGTATCGCACCTTCTTTTTTAAACTGACGGTTCGAGATGACTAGTAGCCCAATATTTCATTGCACAACAGTTGTTGGGATGCTGTCACAGGTTCTTTAAGTGAATAGTAAAGTTTCTATCGGGTCACTGTCAGCCTGTCACTCATTATTTGCAGGGAGGGGGCGGGGCTTGGAGGAACGGAGAGGAGACGGTGATCGCGGAAGCTTTTTTCCTCCTGCCTTCACAAACTTTACACACGTATATATCGTCTGAAAATTGCTAGAAGACATTCATACTCTGCAATCCAAGACTTAATTAAATCCACCAAAACCCTGACATGATTGTAAGCGATTATTTTTGAAAAACATAAATCCCTGTGTCTCTGAGCCGCAGCGACACGGAGTGATTCAGAGCGGGTCCTTCTGCTGTTGGTTCTGGACTGGTGGTGTTGTGTTGGTGGATAAAGCAGACTGCTCCGTGTTTGGTGTTGCTGTGCCGCTGTCACGTCTGTTCCCTGATCTCTGCGTCACGGACCAATTTGATATTAAAGTGACAAAAAAAAAAACGTTATAGTAAAGCCGCGGCCGGAAAATCAGGAAGCAACGTTACTACGCTATAATCGATTATCTTCCGTCACTGCATCGATACCGAATCGTCCACGTCCGCATCACAATGCATCGTAGAAACGATTATTTTAAGACCCCTACTGTATACCAGAGGTGGGAGTAAGTCATACATGTGCAAGTCTCAAGTTACTGGGGTGAGAGTCAAGCAAGTCAAGTCCTACGAAATCCTGATGAATAACCCCAGTTTAAATCAGTGAAAAGACAGTGGTTATGAAACTAGAGTTTTATTTTCAACATTAACAACAATGGAGAGTGGGGCTCTGAAATCATGAAACAGGTAATAGGGGGAATAATTGGGCAGTTCTGTGTGTGCGTGTGTGTGTGTATATATATATATATATATATATATATATATATATATATATAGGTGCGTGTGGTTAAAACATAGCAGCCTGCGGTCGCTCGTTAGCTGTTCTAATGAAGGTAAACACAGTGAAGGCACAGCTCTTTGCAGCTGGTGCTGCTCTTCTCAGACTCTGCTGAGTTACACGTTACTGCCTCCTGGTGCTGCAGAGATTTCATGAAGTGAAGGAGGGTTTTCTTCTATAAAGCAGCTGTGGGCAGCAGATACTGGGAGAGTCACAGACATGAATACATAGGTCAAGGCAGAGACTGGTTCACAGACTCTCCTGTTTTGCCGATCCGGTGCTTGAACAAATAACTCTACACCCCTGGCCGAAATGTCCCTAAAATGAAGTCCGAGTTTGAAATATATCTCAAATAATGTATGTATTTCCCCACATAAACATAACAGTCTGCAATGAAACGGCTGTCTCCTGTGCGCTCCACTTCCTACTTTCTCCACCTATCAGGGGAATGAGAGGTTGGGCCATGGCCGGCCATTGCCGCTCGAAAGCGCTGGAGACGCTGTAGTACATATGCCAGGCCTGTAAGAGGGGCTGTAGTCTGCCACAAAAGCAGCGAAGAAGACTTCCCTCGGATGGTTGCCATGGTTGCCCTTCTGTTTATTCTCCGCTGTGGCTCTTTTTCTCCCTCCCCGAGGCAAGCGTTTGCGCCTGCTTTAAAACAAATGAAGAATGACTCTATATAATCACATGTAAGGGATAATGTGCAGCGACGCGGTCATTATGGGGAAAAGATCGGCATGAAGGCACATTATGCAATGTGCACATTATCCCGCTTATCACACGGCCACATTCTCAACAAAGTAACGACATGACTCCCAATATTAATTGAAATGCTTTCATGGAATTAGAAAATTATTTTATTGATTTAAAAAATAGTTGTATATATTGATTTAAATTGACATGCATCCGCTAAGAGAAATAGTCCGTTGTTACCGTTTGAACTAACGTAGCAACGGCAGGAACTGCTTTCATAGCGTTTTGAGGAGCTTTTTGATTACAGATTTGAAAACATCGTTGCTTGCTTTAAAAGTAGCACAACTCATGATGTCAAGCCTTGGGAAGTATCTAGATATCCCTGCCCTGATGCCAAAGGAACTGCACACTGAATATGTCTCGCTGTTTGATGTCTATGTCTGGACCGCTGCGTAAAAAGGAGGGTTTCTGCCCCGTTACTTCTCTTCTTACTTCTATAAGAATAAAACACGGTGGACGGAGATCTCTTTTTCTCCCCCTCTTCTTCCCGCTGCAGCCCAGCAGCTGATCTCAGAGCACGCTCCCCTCTCCTGCAGGGGGGGTGTGGTCAGCTGCAGCTCACAGAATCAGCCCCCTGCAAAAACAGATATGGCCCTACAATATATTGTTCAAATATAGCATGATAGGTCCACTTTAAGTGAGTTTTTATTGTGTTAACTTGTGTATTTATGCTTTTTAGATTGACTTTCTCTCTTTCTCTGTCCATCTGTTCTAGAAACCGAAAGGAAGAGAGAGACCTCACAGCTGTCAGCAATGTGACAAATCCTTCACAACATCTGGAAATTTAAAGAGCCACCTGCATATTCACACAGGAGAAAAACCGTACAGCTGTGAAGAGTGTGGGACAACTTTCACTACATCAGGTGCTCTCAAATCACATCAACGTATTCATACAGGAGAAAAACCGTACAGCTGTGAAGAGTGTGGGACAACTTTCACTACATCAGGTGCTCTCAAAATACATAAACGTATTCATACAGGAGAAAAACCGTACAGCTGTGAAGAGTGTGGGACAACTTTCACTACATCAGGTGCTCTCAAAATACATCAACGTATTCATACTAGAGAAAAACCTTACAGCTGTGAAGAGTGTGGGAAAACTTTCACTCAATCAAGTCATCTCAAAAGACATCACCGTATTCACACAGGAGAAAAACCTTACAGCTGTGAAGAGTGTGGGACAACTTTCAGTACATCAGGTGCCCTAGAATCACATAAACGTATTCATACAGGAGAAAAACCATACAGCTGTGAAGAGTGTGGGACAACTTTCACTGAATCAGGTGCTCTCAAATCACATCAACGTATTCATACTGGAGAAAAACCTTACAGCTGTGAAGAGTGTGGGACAACTTTCACTACATCAAGTGCTCTCAAATCACATCAACGTATTCATACTGGAGAAAAACCTTACAGCTGTGAAGAGTGTGGTACAACTTTCACTACATCAAGTGCTCTCAAATCACATCACCGTATTCACACTGGAGAAAAACCATACTGTTGTGAAGAGTGTGGGAAAACGTTCACTACATCAAGTGCTCTAGAATCACATCACCGTATTCACACTGGAGAAAAACCGTACTGGTGTGAAGAGTGTGGGAAAACGTTCACTACATCAGGTGCTCTCAAATCACATCAACGTATTCACACTGGAGAAAAACCTTACAGCTGTGAAGAGTGTGGGAAAACGTTCACTACATCAAGTGCTCTCAAATCACATCAACGTATTCATACTGGAGAAAAACCTTACAGCTGTGAAGAGTGTGGGAAAACGTTCACTACATCAGGTGCTCTCAAATCACATCTTCGTGTTCACACAGGAGAAAAACCATAGTGGTTTTAAGGGTGTAGGAATCTTAAAAAATAATTTCCATGTCAAAAAAAGTCAGTTTGTCGTAAAACTGTTAAAATATAAGACTATGAAAAATACACACCTACAAAGACTACTAATCCCAGAGTCGCGTAATTGATGTCACAATTGTTTTCCTCCACTAAGAGATAGCTAAGATCAGCTCCATATAGATAGATTCTAAGATAAGATAACTTTAACAAGATGCCTGTGTGCTTAGTACCAGGTTGTTATCATACCAGCAATGGGTATTGCTCGTTCTTTCGCTTCCCGTCTGATGAAAGGACCAGGAGTGGCTGATCAAGTTAGCTACCTAGCTAGCACGTTAGTTAGCATTACAGACTTGTCATTTTGTTTAGCCTTAACATGAAGTAACATTAAGTAATCCAACATGTTAAACAGTAAGAGTAAAAATATTTCGTGAACCCTTTGAAGAGTACTGTCACCGGTGTGATCATTCTATAATACACCATTTAAGCCCGAGGGAGAAATGCTAACGCTACATTAGCATCTGCGATCTGTTCTACTTCACGCTATCTTCAGAAATGGTTGACATTAAACATTAAAAGACCAGGCAGTTCAGAGAGAATCAAAGGAAGGCAGCTTTGCATGACATTCTTCTGGACGTGTTTCCTTGTGGTGATAGTGAGGGTAGGCAATCATTTTGTTGACAAGACAGTAGTGATGGCCATCTTGGTGACGTGTGTTGTTCTGTGAGACCAGAGATGTAGTTCATTGAGCGTTTCACACAAACAAATGTGTTCACAGTTTGACGACACATTTTTTTTGACTTGCAAAATTATCTTTTAAATTGACAAACATCATATGTGTAATTCGTGGCACAATTCAAACGGGATCGAAAGATCATCTTTGTCTCTCCATTGACTTCAATACATCATTTTTTAGAAATAAGGTCCCATGGAGCTCCACCGGAAGGGGAGGGACTTCGCCTCTCTATTGGCCTTGTGTTGGGTAATCCTTTTTTCCATTACAGATCCCATCCCAACAGCGCCATCTGTTGACGTCACGTCAGAATTGACAGGCATAATGTTCACTGTTCCTTTAAGTTTCGTTTTCTGGCTGTCCGTCTGCCGACAGCTGTTTCAAACGGCTGACATTATTGCAGCATTAAAACCAAGCCATTGTCCAATGCAGTTTATGATTCCAATATACAATCCAGTTTGAATGCTTCTCATACCCGGCCGCTTTCCCAGCCTCTCGGCCTCTCCTTTCGCCTCTTGATGAGCGCAGGTCGTGACAAGCTCCAGCTGATTGTGGCGTGTTGTCCAGCTGATCCGGGATGACGGTGTGGGTTGTGAAGTAATCCAATTGTTTGTCCGGTGAAAACGATCCTTAATCCAATGCGATATGTTTCTTATTGTCCAGTTTCACTCAGAGTACGATTCCACTGAATGTAATGGCAGTTTAAATGTTCCAGTGTCCTATATCTTTTTGCCATTACGTCACAGGAGGGTTTAGAGTGATCCTGACGCAGACACAACCATATGAAGTTCCGGTCTTTTGCTGCAGTTTTAGAATGATGTTTTATTGCTTTACATGCCAAGGTTTAAGTACACGGTGTCAATAGTTGTAGTATGAGCATCTGCTGGGGCTGGGCTGGCCGTCTGGTAGAGTCGGTATGCTCTTCCTCTCCTGTCACCTCTTCCTCTCCTGTCACCTATGACCCCTTTTATACACCCCGCCACTAAGTGTTCAAAAATAATATTGCACTATTCATATAAATAAGGTAAACTGAGACACCAACAACACCCATAAAATGGCTCCTACAAAGGGTGTGGGAAAACCTTTTCTTAAAGTATTCACCTTAAAGTCCATGACCGAGTTTCACTGTTCACATGCTTCATGTATCTGGAACATATTTACGATGTTTTCAGTTTGACTCTATTCTCTTGTTGAAATGATCAGACTACCAAAAAAAAAAAGGCCTTAGAAACAGACTCGTAACCCTGAGTATTTGTTGTGTTTTGCAGCATATTATAAACATGTCATTCCCTTATCTTCAAATACCCCAGGTTGTGAAGATCTAACCACTGATATATTTAAAGAAATAGCAGAAAATAAACATAGGAAGGAAGTTTGGTGAGTTCAATGCACACAACAGTCTATGGGGCAGCAAGCATACAGACAGTAACGGAAACATAGTGGAGGAAATGCTGGAGGAAAGAACACTATATGCCTTAATGATGGACATGGCACAAGAGTAGATGTTCACAGGGGGAAAGTCTCATGCCTGGATCTGACATTAGTGTCAAACTGTGTTACGGCTGCTGCCTTCCTGGTCCTCTTAACTGTGTTAATGTGTGTTGTATGTAAATGAGCTGTGCGATTGCCCTGTCGTGATTGGCTGCCATCTCCTGGTCCGCCCCCTGAAGATTGTGATTGGAGCAGGCCGGGTCCGACGCACTCCAATCGCAGCGTACAGCTGGAGCACACCTGCTGGAGACGACTACAAAGCCTAGGAACAATCATCACTCTGGAGGCTCTGTTGGGTGAACAGACGGCTCTCGCTACTTGCTCTTCGTTCTGTGGTTAAATTGTGTGGTCTGTGTTTTGTAGTGTGATATGATTAGATGCGACTATGGGATTAGAGTATCTGAGTCTCTAAGTTGACATTAGTTGTTTAGTTTAGCGGTGTTTTTTTACAGCCTCCTGTTCTTTAGTTAGTACCACTTTGACAGTGAGGGGTTTAGTTACTATTTCTTTGTATGTAAACGGGCTCCCTTTTGAGAGTCCTCCCTTTGTTTGGTTGTTTATGTAAACTTGCGCCCTTGTGGCCACTTTGTTTGTTTCAGGCTGCCTGCCTGCCATTTTGTTTCACCCTGGTATAATAAAGCCATTTATAATTATTACCAATTCCAATCTGGTGTATGTTGCTTTCCTCTTCCCCTAGTCGGGACGTAACAAACTGTTTGGTTCATACATGCGAATGGTTTGTTTTGAATAACTCCACTGTAGGAAGTGACCATTATCCAGTGCTTCCTAAAATGAATACTAATGTATATATGCAGGAAGGAGGTGTGATAACCAGGTGGTGCTTTGCTAAAGCTGATTGGGGGAAATGTAGGATATGGTGAGAGGAGTCGGTACACCTGCTAACATCAGAGGGAAGCAGAGAGGTCATTACAAGCCACATAACGCAACATGTACTAAATGCAGCAGAGAACAGTATGCCCAAAGCAACAACCAAGGGTAGGAAGAAAGTGGTGCCATGGTGGAATGAGGAATGCAGCAGGGCTACTAAAGAGCGGAACGATGCACTTAGAGAATTAAAGAAACATGACACAAAATAATGTTATAGATTTTCAAAGGAAAAGGGCAGCTGCTCGAAGGACAGTAAAATACACACAAAAGAGAACATGGAGAGAATGGTGTTCTACCGTTGGCAGAGGAGTAACATTAGGGGATGTCTGGTCCATGTTTAAGCAGAGGAGTAACATTAGGGGATGTCTGGTCCATGTTTAAGCAGAGGAGTAACATTAGGGGATGTCTGGTCCATGTTTAAGCAGAGGAGTAACATTAGGGGATGTCTGGTCCATGTTTAAGCAGAGGAGTAACATTAGGGGATGTCTGGTCCATGTTTAAGCAGAGGAGTAACATTAGGGGATGTCTGGTCCATGTTTAAGCAGAGGAGTAACATTAGGGGATGTCTGGTCCATGTTTAAGCAGAGGAGTAACATTAGGGGATGTCTGGTCCATATTTAAGCAGAGGAGTAACATTAGGGGATGTCTGGTCCATGTTTAAGCAGATGAGTGGGAAATCCATTAAAATGCCAGCTTTGGTTGATGGGGAGAGGCTGGCAGTGACAGATAAAGAGAAGGCAGGTATGTTAGGAAGGACACTTGCAGCAGTACATAGTGGGGAGCATCTCAGTGATATCCATAGGCAGCAGAAACAGCAGCTACTAGCAGAGAATGAAACCGTGAAGGAGAAGAGACAGGGTAATAGGTCAGCTCTGGATGTGGAATCAGTAAGAGTGAGTAATGACGTGGGAAAAACATTGAGAATGAAAGAGATAATGGCAATAGTGTACTTTGACATTGAAAAGGCGTATGACTGTGTGGAGGGAGGGGTCACTGATCACATTGAGTAGAATGGGTATTGGAGGGAGAATGTTCAATTGGGTAAGGGCCTTTTGAACAGACGGGACATTTAGAGGAAAGGCTGGAGCAGATATTTCCTATTATTTAGAAATAGAAAACAGTATCCCCCAAGGGAGTGCAGTCAGTCCAATATTATTTAACATCATGATTAATGACATGCTGACATGCTTAGACACATGCATCCAATGGGCTCTACGCGCAGATGATGGGGCTATGTGGATGAGGGGAAGACGTGCCCCATACGTAATGGAGAAGCTAGAGAGATTAAAAAGTGGAGAGGTGGTCATATAACTGGATTCAAAATGTCAGAAAGCAAGTCATGCTCCATGGTATTTACAAACAAACGCCAGATTGATGGCCAACAGCTAACACTATATGATCGTCCAATGACAAAGGTGAAGGAGTTCAAATAGCTAGGACTGTGGTTTGATAGCAAACACACATGGAGCATGCATATTAATCAAGTGGAAACAAAAGGCTAAAAAGTATTAAATGTATTGCGAGCTGTAGCTGGATGCAACTGGGGCGCAGGCAAACAAGCATTAGTAGACATGTACAGATCAATGATGAGGTCCACAGCAGACTATGGCTGTGTAGCGTATGGAGCAGCAGCAACAACATCGCTTACAAATGGATAGACTACAATATAAAGCATTGAGGTGTGTATTGGAGCGATAACTATTTGCTTATCGCGACAGGCCTATGCACACAATGAAACAGTGGAAACACGTGTTTGACTTTCGTTAGTGAATGAAACTGTGAGCCCTTTATAGCCTGTGTCCAATATTGTGTATTTGTATATATTGTGTATCCTATATGCTAAGGTCCCGCTACTGACACGATAGCAGTTATTTAGTGCGCATACGTGTAATTTAATATCAAAATCTCACTCAGGTACCCAAAGTTGGCAACCCTGGTTAGCTTCAGAGCTAGCAGTCTGTATTGTAAACAAAGACGAGCTGGAAATGAAACAAACAATACTTAGAAACTGGTTAAATGTTTCTGATGGAAGGAAACGACCTCTTCTCTCTTTGAATGTGGTTTATACCTTTCAGGTAACAGCTACAGTTAAAGCCTTACAATGAACCGGTTGGCTTAGCTACAGATCAGAGATACATATCGTTCTACTCTTTGTTTGTCTGGATTATATCTCACAGTTGCATTAACAGTAATATATGTATAAATGCTACTAAATGAATGCAACATATATGATACTCTACATAGAAACTACTCCGTGTATGTCACAGTTTACACTTCACCCTTTCTAAACACTGAATGAAATAGGTTTTTGATGCTTATACATTCAAATAAACGACCTGTTTACACTTTTAATGAGGTTTATACATTTCAGATAACTGTCAACAGTTAACGGGACAAAAATAAACAGTTTTTCATGGAAAGTAAATAAAGTTAATTTACTCAAATACAGATTGCAGGTAGTTGTATTAGCTGAAGTGTTTTCCTTTGATGTCACTTTATACTACTCCTTCATTACATACCAGATATAAAGATGTACTTTTAATAAGATGAGAGAAGAGTTACACATCACGTGAAACTAAAACTGGTATATCTACATATATATAATCAATGAGTAAATGTGTCTTTCAGACGCCCCTTGATTACATGATGGTTCTTAAGTCACCTCAATATATTTCTGTTTTCTTTCTGCTGATTCTCTGTCATTAAGGTGAGAGTTATCACACACACACACACACACACACACACACACACACACACACACACACACACACACACACACACACACACACACACACACACACACACACACACACACACACCAAAGTTTAATATCCGTCCTCAGAGAATCGAGAATGAGGAGAGATGGCAGCAGCACAGAATAATTACCGAAACTAAACAAAGTGTTTTTATTTATTTATTAAAATGATAACTACAAACTGAAAAAACAGGGGATGCCCGGCTTCCCTCGGCCTCCGGGAGAAAACGCCACTGACTAACATAGAAGTACAGGAGAGGAATAAGGCCTCTTTAAAACATGCATCCAGCAGGTGTTCCTGAACATCAGCAGCACGCTGACCTCTAGTGGCGTCATGGTGAATCAACACAGAGAGATATTCTCACACGGACCATTTACAACGAGGTGTGTGTATCTAGAGCAGGGGGTCCACACTTTCTCACTGAGGGCCACATACAGAAACACATACGAAGGTCTGGGCCGCTCACTAGAGGTGTATCGCCTCATAAGCTCTGTTATAAGTCAGCAAAATCAATCAAATGTAGGTGAAAATAGGGAGGCGTGTGGCGCAGTGGATAGAGCGTTGGTGTTCAGATCAGGGGAGCACAAGTTCAAACCCCACTGCAGTCAGCATGTCGCTGTGTCCCTGAGACACTTCACCCCAAAGGGCTCCTGTGGGGATTGTCCACAGCATTGAGTATGTTAGTGGCTTTGGATAAAAGCATCTAACAAGTGACATGTCATGTAATTCATTGTTCTTGTGAGTGTTGGCCGCTCATCCCTCAGAGTGATTATAATAAGGAGAAATAGGTGTACTTCTAGCTTGTTATGTAAATAAGTCATTGGGCTTTTTTCATATATTTTTTATTTCAATTCCAACTTTGGTCCTGAAGAATCTGTTTCTCTGTTGTCCACGTTCACAAAGCAACAGCATCAGAGCACGGTGCAGAGTCTCTAGATGAGTTCACAGTAGTCCCTCGTTCTTATTAAACATCCATGTTGTAGTCCGCTGTATAGAAAACTGTGGTTTTCCATAGTTTCCCCACAGCCCTAAGTCCTTTTGAATTCTCCTATCCACTATCCCTTAACCCCGTGACCTTTAACTCAGAGGTCAAGGAATAGGAGATAGGGTTAGAATTTAGGAGCTGATTATTGGAACGCAACCCTGGTCCATTCATCAGACGGGAAGTGAAAGAACGAGCAAGACCCATTGCTGGTATGATAACAACCTGGTACTAAGCACACAGGCATCTTGTTAAAGTGATCTTATCTTAGAATCTATCTATATGGCGCTGATCTTAGCTATCTCTTAGTGGAGGAAAACAATTGGGACATCACTTACGCGACTCTGGGATTAGTAGTCTTTGTAGTTGCATATTTTTCAGTCTTATATTTCAACAGTTTTACGACAAATTATGACTTTTTATAAATGGAAATTATTTTTTAAGATTGACAAACATCATATGTGTAATTCATGGCACTATTCAAACGGGATCGAAAGATACATTTTCTCTCCATTGACTTCAATACATTATTTTTCCGAAATAAGGGCCCATGGAGCGGAAGTAGATAGGGCGTGACTTCACCACTCTATAGATGGGAATTGTTTATTGTAAACTGTGAAAAAAACAAAATATGCTTAATTGCGGCTCCTACACTCTTAAAACCACTATGGTTTTTCTCCTGAGTGAACACGAAGATGTTTCTTGAGAGCACCTGATGTAGTGAACGTTTTCCCACACTCTTCACACCAGTACGGTTTTTCTCCAGTATGAATACGTTGATGTGATTTGAGAGCACCTGATTGAGTGAAAGTTTTCCCACACTCTTCACAGCTGTACGGTTTTTCTCCAGTGTGAATACGGTGATGTGATTTGAGATTACTTGATGTAGTGAACGTTTTCCCACATTCTTCACACCAGTACGGTTTTTCTCCAGTATGAATACGTTGATGTGATTTGAGATGACTTGATGTAGTGAAAGTTGTCCCACACTCTTCACAGCTGTAACGTTTTTCTCCAGTATGAATACGGTGATGTGATTTGAGAGCATCTGATCTAGTGAAAGTTTTCCCACACTCTTCACAGCTGTACGGTTTTTCTCCAGTATGAATACGGTGATGTGATTTGAGATCACCTGATGTAGTGAAAGTTTTCCCACACTCTTCACAGCTGTACGGTTTTTCTCCAGTATGAATACGGTGATGTATTTTGAGAGCACTTGATCTAGTGAAAGTTGTCCCACACTCTTCACAGCTGTACGGTTTTTCTCCTGTATGAATACGTTGATGTGATTTGAGAGCACCTGATGTAGTGAAAGTTGTCCCACACTCTTCACAGCTGTACGGTTTTTCTCCTGTGTGAATATGCAGGTGGCTCTTTAAATGTCCAGATGTTGTGAAGGATTTGTCACATTGCTGACAGCTGTGAGGTCTCTCTCTTCCTTTCGGTTTCTAGAACAGACGGACAAAGAAAGAGAGAAAGTCAATCTAAAAAGCATAAATACACAAGTTAACAATAAAAACTCACTTAAAATAAACCTTGAGTTAACAAAATACTACTTATCAACTGTTTGTTTTTATTATATTTGTATTATATTTGATACAGTAATACAGCAATATTCTAACCAAAGTATATACCAGAGGTGGGGGACTCGAGTCACATGACTTGACTCAGGGTATATGCAGGAATCCTGAAGTCAAATGTAATACCTTTTAAGACCTTTTTTAAGACCCTTTCCATACATTTTAAGACCTCATCGCAACTTCGAGTTCTAACCGGTTACATTGGCGACACACTTTACCTCACATTTACTATATTGATTGTAAGATAGCACAACTAAACAGAGTGCAGACAGACTGCTGAAGCCTCCTCTCCACATGAACTTCAACCTGTGAAGGTCAGGTTTAATGCAGTATGCTGCTTCTGTACTCTGTGCTCTTTCGTTCCAGTAAAACTCCTCAGAAACCATTAGAAACCAGTATTTGACCAATAAACAAAACTTTGAACTATGAAATATATTAAACTTTGGTGAGCTTCAGCGGGGTAATGCCATATAGGAGCTCCCTCACAAATACCCATGGGTTAAATTGGGCTGGGGCTGTCCGGCACATAGGACGATACTCTGACGTCATCACCCTCACACATTTGTCATATGTTTACAAAAAACGATATTTAATAGACTATATTTAGGGTCGATATGTGTTGGCCTTACTTTAAAATAGCAGATCTCTGTGACCGGATATAGTTTGGCTGAGACTGCAACTTTTAACCACACGCACTTCTAGACACACACACACTCACACACACACACACTGAACTGCCCAATTATTCCCCCTATTACCTGTTTCATGATTTCAGAGCCCCACTCTCCATTGTTGTTAATGTTGAAAATAAAACTCTAGTTTCATAACCACTGTCTTTTAACTGATTTAAACTGGGGTTATTCATCAGGATTTTGTAGGACTTGACTTGCTTGACTCTCACCCCAGTAACTTGAGACTTGCACATGTATGACTTACTCCCACCTCTGGTATACAGGAGACAGAGGTGGTGCTCTTCGTTATTGGATGAAATCCCTCGGGAGCCGCTTAGAAACTCCAGGAGAAAGAGACGAGGAAGGAGGGGAGGCGTTCAGAATACGGCGGAGATTCAGCCGGCCACCACTCCCATCCATCATTCTCACAAACCTGCGCTCACAACAACGTGGACACACTAAGGACATACACAAGGTACTGTCATGAATTTCTCGAGGCCTCTTTATTATGTTTCACGGAAAGTTGGCTACAATCTACGATGCCTGACTCTCAGTTCAGTTTATTGAACATGTCAGAAACAAAAACATACAACAATAATATATATATTAGGGCTGTCAGTCGATTCAAATATTTAATAGCACGATTAAATATTTGTCGCACATTTTTTATCTGTTCTAAATGTACCTTAGAGGAATATTTTTCAAGTTTTTAATACTCTTATCAACAGATGAGTGGACAAATATGCTTTATGCTAATGTTTATTATCATTTGAACAATGACAAATATTCTCATGAATATTAAACACAACAACCTGGAACCTCTCTCATTCAATAATACAATACAAATGGTGTGTGTGTGTGTGTGTGTGTGTGTGTGATGGATCGTTGGAGCTATGTGAAACTCAAGGCATATGCTCGAACGGGAGCTGCCTGGAGGCTGCAATCATGTTGCGCACTATCCGTGCTGAGTGTGCTGACTTCTCGTGCCATGTCCCGCTGTCTGGCTTCCTGCATCAAGTCAAGTGCTCGGCGCAGTTGTGGCGAAATGTCGCTCCTCTGTTTTCATTTAAACAGCTCCTTATATCCGTTAGCGCAGCTAGCTAGCACCAGATGCTAACAACAACAATGCACGTAAGGTCGGTCTCTCGCTCGGGCCACACACACACACACACCCCCAACCGGTCCTCCCAATAGCCAGTCGGTGCCTGCCGGTGAGCGTGGAAGTGTGGTCTGCCACAAGCGGGCGGCAGGAGCGGGGCTGTCAGCATCAGCTTGTAGACGGCATTTTAAACTCGATGCGCTCTGAAACTACGGGGCGGCGGAGGGAAAAAATACACATGCCAGTGCATCGTTAGTTATTCCACAGACTAACACCTCTGGATGAGATGCAATGAAGTTTGGCATTTGTTCGTACGGGTGGTTTTTTGAAAATGCAGTTTCCTCTCAACATGCGCGTGCTTTCTCTCCGTGTGAAAAGTCCCTGGATATTATGAGGTAATTGTTGATTTGCGGCTTTGAACATAATTTGAATAGTTTTATAGTCAACCAGGTCTTGTAGTTTTAGTGTTTTTAGTTTGATGAATAATTTATTTGTTGGTTCTCTGTACGTAGTTTTATGTATAACTCGTATGGCTCTTTTTTGCAGGATGAAGATGGTGTGTATTTGTTTTATATGTGTTCCCCCAAACTTCCACACAATACATCATGTATGGAAGTATGAAGGAGCTATTGATTTGGATATTTTGGCTTTGATATAGCTTATATGTGGTTTCCAACTTAATTTATTACTCTCTCTTTGAAGTACCCGGATTCACCCTTGTTCGAGCAGACAGGGATGCGAACTCGGGGAAAAGCAGAGGAGGCGGTATTTGTGTGTATATTAATGATCTGTGGTGCTGATCATACTCAGTAAAATGTAAAACCTGCAATCCCAACGTAGAAATTCTCGGCATGACGTTAAGACCCTTTTATCTGCCTAGAGAATTCGGGTGTATTTTACTGTTTGTTGTTTACGTGCCTCCCAGCGGCAGAGGACACTGTGTTCACGAGCTGCAACTCAGCCACCCCGATGCACCGGCAATAGTGCTCGGGGACATGAAGCAATGTCGCCTGGAGACTGTTACCTGGGTTCCAGCAGTATGTTAGGGATCACAGCAGGAAAGACAATATTCTGGACAAATGCTTTGTTAATGATAAAGGAGCCTATGTGTCTAAATACAGACCACTAATACTGAACTCTGATCATAATGTTGTGAATATGATACCAGTGTATAAGACCAAACTGAAGGGAAGTCAACCAGAAAAGAAAGTAATAAGGACATGGACAAATGAAAGTAGGGAGCAGTTGAAAGCCTGTTTTGATTGGACAGATTGGGACATTTCTCAGGAAGGTTCACCAGATGAAATAACTACTGTTACCAAAGACTATATTGACTTCTGTGTTCCCACTAAAGAAATACAAATCTATCCAAATAATAAATCATATGTGACTAAGGACATTACAAAAAGTTATAAAAACCAGGAAAATAGCTTTCAAAAACAAAGACTATGGAGCACTTGAACAGACAGAGAAAGAACTGAAGGTCAAATTGAGGGAATCAAAACTGGCGCACAGAGAGCTTTTGGGAAATGCTTTTAAAGCCAAAGACCCCAAAAAAGTGTGGGACACCATGAGAACCGTGACAGGAATGACCTCTTCAGCTAAACCTATTGTGACGCACAAGACATACTTGATCCATACCAATTTGCCTATAAGCAAGGGGGTGCTACTGTTGCTGCTCTGGTTCACATCATCACTAAACATTTAGATGAACGTCACACCTATGCAAGAGCCCTCTTCCTAGACTTCTCAGCAGCAACACAAGACAAGCAGACATCTTGGTGTCAAGAATGCTCATCAATACCTGATTTACTGGTATGCCGCTTTCCTCACCAGTAGAGAGCAACTTGACCAAACCCTGTCATCTGCCATCACAACCAATGTAGGGGCCCCCATGGCTGCGGGAGTTCAGCTGTGCTCTTAGCTTCTTTTAGCTTCTTTTGATGACTTTAGTGAACTGCTGTCTCTAGTGTGTTTTGACTTCCTGTGTCTTGGATCCTCTATCCTGAGTTCTGGATTAAGTCGTGGACTTCGGGTCGTGGCTGAACCTGTCTCTGCGGTCCTGCCTGGGTCTCGTCATGCTGCTTCCCTGATGGCTTCCACAGGATTGTAGCTGACATCCTCGTGGATTCATCTTCTTATTACAGACGCATGCATTTCCTAACATTAGGTCTATATGCTGTAAAATACTCAACTTAAATGTTTCTACAGAATTCACCAATCTCTTTCATTCGTATCTTTCATCCCGCTCCCAATGTGTTCTAGTGTTTGTCAACTGGAGTACCGCAGGGCTCTGTATTGGACCCAATCCTGTTTAGTATGTACATAAATGATCTGCCTTCTGTGTGTGGAGAATGTGATGTATTAATGTATGCTGATGATACAGTTGTTTTTACTCCTGGCAAAACCGCAGAAGAGGCTGCTACTAAGTAGTGTTAATTTCGTCAGCTATTTTTTTTAATTTAGTCTTAGTCCTGTGTTAAATTTCCTTTTTAGTTTTAGTCATATTTAGTCACCTTCATCCTGTTTTTATTTAGTCACCTTCATCCTGTTTTTATTTAGTCAAGTTTTACTAAAAGTCTGAGCATTTTAGTCTTATTTTAGTCATCAGATTATATAGAACATTTCAGTCAAACTGGTCAAAACCAATAATTTGTCATTTTAGTATATATAAATAAATAAGATTATATCTTGTCCTTATTTGATGAAGCACAGGTTGAATGATTGAGCAGCTTTGCAGAGAGTATCTGGTTTGTGGTGTTCTCTGTGTTATGGCCACATTGCTTCCCTTCTGATGAAACAATGCATTCGCTTTTTTTCTCCGCCTCATTGCAGCGAAAATGGGCCCAAATATCACATCGTTTCTTTCTCCCAAGCAGTGGTGGCTTTAGACTTTTTCGCTGTCAGTAATTTTGACGGACAGGATCGTAACATTTCTGTCATAATCCATTATTATCCGTCGAGTGCACAATTTTTCACTCACTCGCGCTGACGGGGGGTCTTCGGTTAACGCGAGTGCGACCACTGCTCCCAAGCCCTGTTGTTGCCATTTTATTTTCTGTTAAATAAGGTTAGTTAGACCACGAGTTAGACCCGAGTCTTCCTGACAGTTCACAGTGTGCCGCTGCCCGGTGTAATTCAAATGTACCACCGCGCGCAGCACAGACACACAGCTGCTGCCCTGCCGCAGCACCGACACACAGCTGCTGCCCTGCCGCAGCACCGACACACAGCTGCTGCCCTGCCGCCGCAGCACCGACACACAGCTGCTGCCCAGCCGCAGCACAGACACACAGCTGCTGCCCTGCCGCAGCACCGACACACAGCTGCTGCCCTGCCGCACCACAGACACACAGCTGCTGCCCAGCGCAGCACCGGAAATGGAACTGCTGGGAGAAAAACTGACTATCAGAGATGTAACGTTATCTTTGATAATACTTCGTCTCCTAATTTTTCGTCAACGAAAGTAAAGAGAGATTTTGGTCAACGATATTGCATGATGATTTTGTTACAGTTATTGTTTACTGCCGTCGGTGCCGTCTCGTCATCGTCTCGTTTTCATCATGGAAAAAAAGGTCGTTGACGAACATATTTCGTCATAGTTTTAGTCAACGAAATTAACACTACTACCAAGGTCACTGATGTGTTGGAGAATATTACATCCTGGCTTAACAATAATTGTTCGCAACCAAATGTCTCAAAGACAGTGTGTATGTTCTTCTCCAAGGGCCACAGCATTATAACAGAACAAGATGTTTTCTTTTCTGGAAGGAGACTTCAGGTTGTCTCGGAGTACAAGTACTTGGGAGTACATATTGACACAAACCTCAATTTTAAAACCCATATCAAAAAGGTCTGCAATAAAGTAAAGTGCAATCTGTCACATTACAGATACATTAGAAACTTCCTATCATCTGCAGCAGCTAAGCTATACCTTCACTCAATGGTCCTCTCCCACATCAACTACTGTCTGATCAGCTGGTCTAATGCACACTCTCCAGCTCTAAGGCCACTGGAATCACTGTATAAACAAGCACTCAGAACACGAGACAAGAAGCCATTCCGGTATCATCATTGTCACATTGTTAAAAAGTATAATCTGTTCAGCTGGATTCTTATAGTTTATAAGATCACTCGTGGGTTGGCTCCTCCTCCTCTGGCTGCATCAGCCTAAAGTCCACCTCAACCAGGGCTACTAGAGGTGCGGCTAGGGGAGACTGCACCATCCCATTTAGGAAGCGCGCATTCAGCCAGGCTGTCTTTCATTCCACGCATCCCATCAATGGAATTCAATACCACAACCAATAAGAGAGTCCTCATCCTACTACACGTTCAAGCACAGTGTTAAAAAGTGGCTCATTAATAATCAACAGTGTCAGCACTGATGTGTGGGTGTAGGTGTGTGTATGAGTGCATATTGTACATTTTGTATTTATTATCATGACTTGCTCCTATCTGTATTCAGTGATGTCATCTATTGTAAATATCTACAATGGTATAACAATGTCGTGATATTTTTATTATTGCTTTTAGGATGTCAATCACCATCTGGCAAAGGGACTATCGATGAAAACTAGCCTTTTGGCTAATTCGAGTACTTTTACATGTTTTTAATATGTTGATTAATGTACACTGTCCCTTGTTTTAAATAAATCAATTCAATGGACTGACTCAGCATGTGACGGAGCCCACGCACAACAAGGGGCACACTCTGGACTTCATGATCTCAAAGGGTCTGAATATCTCTGAGGTTGTGGTGACTGATGTTGCGCTCTCTGTTCATTCCTTTGAGAGCTCTATTTCTGTTCACACAAATGTTCAAAAAGAGGTAACCACAAAGCGATATTTAACTGAAAATACTAGGGAAATGTTTACTCAGAATTTTTCTTCCACACTTGCCCCTGCTAACATCTCAGTAAATGAGCTAGTAGATCATTTTAATTCAAAAATTAAAAATATTATAGATGCCATTGCTCCAACTAAGGTAAAGGAAGTGACTGGGAAGAAAATACCTCCATGGAGAAAGGCCATGACCGTGAGAGCAGAAAAAAGAGAGTGTCGAAAAGCTGAACGCAGGTGGCGAAAAACAAATCTCCAGGTTCACTTTGAAATCTATAAAGAGAGACTTGGCCTTTATAATTTGGAATTGAAAAACGCACGACAATCGTTCTTCTCTGACATCATTACCAAAAACAATGCACGTGCCTTGTTTGCTACCGTCGACAGACTAACAAACCCCCCAGTGTCAGTATCCCCCCCCATTCAGAAAATCAGACCAGCAGTCAGTGCCTCTGCATCAGGTACAGCAGATGTGTTGTCCCTGTGTCCACCTAAAATCAATTCAAACACCATGACACAGTTCCATCAGATTAATGATAAAAACCTAGAGGACATTATTCAACTTCTGAAGTCCTCCTCCTGCTGCCTTGATATTATTCCAACAGGGCTTTTCCAAGATGTTTTTCCTTGCATGGCCTCAGATCTACTTCACATAGTAAACAAGTCTCTTCACTCAGGTGTTTTTCCACAGGCTCTGAAAACTGCAGTCATTAAACCGCTCTTAAAAAAAGAATAATCTAGATCAGTGGTTCTCAACTGGTCAGGCTTCGGGACCCACTTTTTACTTGGTCAATACATCGCGACCCAACATTTTGAAGCACTCAAATCTATTCAACAAAAAAAATCATTCAATCGTTAATATATACGCTTTTCAGCATACAATATTAATAAAAGCATACAATATTAATAAAAGTGAAGTACAGTGCATATATCCCTTATATCCCTTCACAGAACTAAAGTATGCTTTTAAAAAAGGTTTAATGAGATGATGGAATCAAAGCTGAACTGTATAAAAAGGCACGCATGCTGAAAACCCAACCCCAGAAGGGGGGAATCTCCCCCAGGAGATTTTTAGAAATACTAACATAAACTATGCATTCTGGTACTCTGAGAAGAAAATAAATAAATCTATTACTACCCGACATATTAATAATATTTTATGCCATTGTTTGTTTTTCACTTTGTTCTGACATCTTGCTGCGAGAAGAGTAAAGAAGAGATAGTCTGTGTGACTTACTTTAAATTGTGGGTATGGGTAGATAGCTCCCATTGTTCTGTGACCTGTCAGTCATCAGACCGGGAGTCATATTTCATTATGTTTTCATTTTTATCTGAAGTTGTACCCATGGATGTATAAAGAAGAGTTCTACCGCAAAGTTATTCTCCGTGGGGACTTCCGGCAACAATCTTGATTCTGAAAACATCAGCAAAGATGATCACTATGTGACAGAAGTTTTCAAAACCGTTTATGGTCTCCGTTACTTCCAGTCCAACGCCGACTGCATGCACAGCGTTAGAAAATCGGGCCTTCAAAATAAAAGTTTGACTTTTTCCCCAACAAAAAAAAAAAAAATGTCCAAAAAAAAAATGTCCAAATTTTTTTCTCACACATCCGCGACCCACTTCAAACGGGTCCGCGACCCACTTTTGGGTCGCGACCCACCAGTTGAGAACCACTGATCTAGACGCTTCAGTAATGAACAATTACAGGCCCATATCAAACCTCCCATTTCTAGGTAACATCATTGAAAAAGTAGTTTTTCAACAGTTGAGTAATTTCTTGCATTTAAATAACTGTTTGGAACGCATTTCCACTGCAGGGCCTCGCACGGCTTAGTACGGTATAGTTAGGCCTTGGTAGGCCAGGCTCACTTTATGCTGCGTTTCCAATACAGTTTAGGAACTGGGGCAGTAACTATAGTAACGCAGTGTAGACGGAGCCGTGACGTCATCTTCAATGTGTGTCACTACCCGATCTGCAGCCCTGCCCTATCTGCAGTGCGCATGTGCGAGATGGTCCGCCATATTTGACAACTCCATACGGCAACTCTAATGGGACATTTGACACAGTGGCGTTCGGCAAAGCAGAAAAAGAACACTAAAAAAACCCGACAATATTAATCTGAACGAGAGAGATGAGTTATTGTTATCACAACGTGACTTCACTATTATTGAGCAACTCCTTTTAGTGGGTCATTTTATTGGGTTAAGTACATTGTCAGAATAAGTGAGAAATGGATGTAACTTCTGTCAGACAGCTATCATACATACTGAAGAAATAGTATTTTCATTTCAATAATGTACTTTCTATACCCTGCTTCATAAACAATACTGACATCCCTGTGCTCCTCCGAGTCTGGGGCTCCGGGGATGTGAGGACAGCGCGAGGACACAGATATAGATAGATAGATAGAGAGAGCTGCGGTCCGCGGGGCTTGGCCTCGCTTCCTGTCCTCACAACTCTTATTAATCCCGGTGACAATTGTTATTTGTTCCTACGCGGAACCGAGTTTTGCTTCCCAACCCGGCCACTGTGCTACACTTCCCGCCCCGCCCCGTCTAACTGTACAGAAAGCGGCGAGATGCATTTCCTTAGGAATCAACAAGCAGAACCGAAACTAACATTTCCAAACGAACAATGGCGGACACGTACAATTTGGGAATGAGTTCTGCCTTTTGTAAACTGAATGTATCAATAATTTGTCAATAAATCAGGGCGAAAAACATCACTTGTCCGCCGGACAAGTCAATTGAAAGATCTATTTGTCCGATATTGTAAATAACACGTCCCGGACGGTGGGACATGTACTTTTTCGCACACTGGTCTGTATATGGTAGGGGTGTAACGGTTCACAAACATTTTGGTTCGGTACCTACCTCGGTTTTTAGGTCACGGTTCAGTTCGGTACGTTTTCGGTACAGCAGAAACAATTATCACAAAACATAAAATATATATATTTTTTAATTATTATTAAACTGTGAATATTCACTCAAATACAAAATATAATAAAATAAACATTAAGGTGCAGCATTTCGATGAACTGAAATAATCTGTATTTGAACTGTACTGCACCTCAGCAGCCAGTTTGACATCAGGACTTGCTTGTCATTGTATTTTCATGTTGTTTAAAGAAAGATGAACTTGTCCACATTGCTTGCCGAAAGGGCAGATCTGCTGGCACTAGCAATGTCTCTGTGGAGAACACCCTCTCTAGGGACAGAGGTAGCAGAGCCAGGTAGCACTTTGCTACCATGGCAACATAAGGATACTTGGCGTTTGTAATAGCTTTGGCTCGGTCTGAACTCTCTGCGAGTGGTGGAGGCTTGAATGCTAGCGGGAGTTGGGTTTGCACTTCAGTCTTTTTTCTTTTGGCAACGGTGATATTCACGTTCGGGTGATGCCTTTTCAAATGAGTGTGCAAGTTTGATGTATTTCCAGCCGCGTAATGTATAATTGTATAGTATCTTCATTATTTAAAATATAAGGTGTCTAAAAATGGCAACCGTATTTTCAGTTTTGGCAACCAAAAGCTGATGCCTGGTTGCCTGCCTGGCAACCACTTTTAAAAGTTAGCGTTGAGCCCTGTGGAGACTTCAATGATGCTGGAGGATTTTCGAGCTCAACTTTATCTGCGTTTGCCATTTCGACAGTTCCTGAAATTACTGGTTAAATTTGAACGCATCCCTGTGACCAGCTCTCATAGTATGCCTCTCGTCCAATGAAATGACTTGGTCGCTCTATGACGCGTTGAAATTGCACTGAACGCTGCGTTCCTGCAGCCCCGCCCGGAGCATGGGCTGCAGGAACATGCTACTCTAACACTGCGACGCAGCACCTGAGATTACTTCCAAAAAGTTTTTCACGTTCTCAATTTTTTACGTTTAACGTTATATTCGTTCGGTACACACGTGTCCCGCACCGAATAATTTCGCTTCAGTAATGAACAATTACAGGCCAATATCAAACCTGCCATTTCTAGGTAAAATCATTGAAAAAGGTTTTTTTCAACAGTTGAGTAATTTCTTGCATTTAAATAGTTGTTTCGATGTGTTCCAGTCAGGCTTTCGTCCAAACCACATCACTGAGACTGCTCTTGTAAAGGTCTTTAATGACATCCACTTAAACACAGACAGTGGCAGAACTTCAGTGTTAGTATTATTAGATCTCAGTGCTGCGTTTGACACTGTTGACCACAACATATTACTAGACCGACTGGAAAACTGGGTGGGACTTTCGGAAACAGTTCTAAATTGGTTTGAATCCTACTTAAAGGACAGAAACAACTTTGTTTCTATAGGTAAATACACATCTGAGTTGACAAATATGACATGTGGGGTTCCTCAAGGCTCCATCTTGGGGCCTCTTCTCTTTAACATCTACATGCTACCACTGGCTCGGGTAATGAAAAACAACTACAGTTTCCATAGCTATGCGGATGACACACAAATGTACGTAACAATTTCACCAGGAGACTATGCTCCAATTCAAACACTGAGTAAGTGCATTGAACAAATCAATGACTGGATGTGTCAGAACTTTCTACAATTAAACAAAGATAAAACTGAGGTAATGGCCAAGGCAGAACGTATAAAAGTTAGCGCTGAGCTTCAGTCTGCAATGTTCAAAACAACAGATAAAGCCAGAAATCTAGGTGTAGTCATGGACTCTGACCTGAGTTTCAACAGTCACATTAAAACAGTTACTAAATCAGCCTACTATCACCTAAAGAACATATCTAGGATTAAAAAACTAATGTCACAGCAGGATTTGGAAAAACTTGTCCATGCTTTTATCTTCAGTAGACTCGACTACTGCAATGGTGTCTTCACAGGTCTCACTAAAACATCTATTAGAAAGCTGCAGCTGATTCAGAACGCTGCTGCTCGAGTCCCCACTAACACTAAGAAAGTGGATCACTCCTGTTCTGAAGTCTTTACACTGGCTTCCTGTGTGTCAAAGAATAGATTTCTAAATACTGCTGCTGGTTTATAAAGCACTGAATGGTTTAGGCCCAAAATACATTTCTGAACTCCTGCTAAATGATGAACCATCCAGATCTCTCAGGTCTTCAGGGACTGGTCAGCTTTCTGTCCCCAGAGTCAGAACTAAACATGGAGAAGCAGCGTTCAGTTATTATGCTCCATCTGGAACCAACTCCCAGAAACCTGCAGG
This sequence comes from Harpagifer antarcticus, assembly GCA_902827135.1. NCBI lineage: Eukaryota > Metazoa > Chordata > Actinopteri > Perciformes > Harpagiferidae > Harpagifer > Harpagifer antarcticus. Next base: position 71,890 of record CADEHL010001482.1, on the reverse strand, counting down.
TCCGCTGCAACTCTGACTACTTTGAAATCCAGGCTGAAGACTTTTCTTTTTGTAGCTGCTTTTAATTGAACTATTCATATCTTAGACTGCACTGTAACTTTTATCCATGTATTTTTTCTTTTAATGTTTATTTTATTATCTTTTCTTTTTAATGACTGATTTTAAATGCCATTTTCTTAATGTCTTTCATTTTTTGTAAAGCACTTTGAACTGCCTTGTGTTGAAGTGCTATATAAATAAACTTGCCTTGCCTCATGAACGCAAGAAATCTACCCTCATGGGGGCGCGCTCATGTGATTGGCTTAGAATGAAGGAGACATCTGATTGCCTATAGATAGAAAAAATTACAAGTATGAATCAGGTGTGCGTGAGGGGAGTCTCAAAAACCCCACACACGAATGCACAGCGATCCGTGCACAGGAAGCGGTTTGTGTTTGCAGGTGCAGAGGTAAACGGAAAACAAATATGTGAGGATCAAAAATACATCTGTAAAACTTTGTTCTGTGTTTGGATTTTATTTACATGCATATGAACACATTTGTGTGTGCATTGAAAAACACAAGTGTGGATCCTTTTGCGGATCAAGAAATACAAGTGTGAATCCTTCTGTGTGCATGTATGTGTGTATTATAGGAATGTAACGATATACCGAATATCGTGGTAAATAAACGTCCCAATACCGTCGTGAGACAAAATCTACCGAGATAAAAAATAATTTTTTTTTTTTTAACCTTCATTGAACCAGACGGTCCCATTGAGATCATCGATCTCTTTTTCAAGAGAGACCTGTCCAGCATGGCAGCAAGTAGGTTACAACATGAACATAAAACAACAGAACACAAAAGGACATGTATTTATATGGGGGTTATTCCCCATCTTTATTCAAGAGCGTGGTATTTCAATTTGAGAGCATACTTTATGTATTTCCCTCAAACCCTGTCCTCGCACTCAAATAGTGCCTGCTTGCACTTTGCTCTGCTTCTGCTCAAACTGTACGCTTGCACTCAGATATATTGCTGCTTACAGATTTGTTCTGCTCTCAGATTTATTCTGTGCGCGCTCGAAACTTTTGTGCAACAATCCTGTCAAAATCCCTCAACCAATAGGAGGCCAGGTGTCCTTGCGGGTGCGTTCGCTTTACTTATTACAGCGTCCCGTAAAGGCGGTTACTCTTTGGTTTATAAACTCCCACCCTCCACGGCTTTATAACATAGCATGTACTGTTCACGAGAGAGCACGCCCGTGAACAGTCAAAATGACAGACTGCTTTCAGATTTTTCCATCATTGTTAAATAAAATATTCGGTTAACGCGACCACTGCTGTCCCAGCAACACCAGTACCAGCAACACCAGTACCAAACGAGAGAGTTCTTTCCAGAGCAGTGGATATTGCAAATGCCCAAACATCCCAGCTTATAAATACCTGGAAATGTGTACATTCTCATATTCCTAAAAACCTGTCTGATGATGCCGAGTGAGTGACTCGTGAGTTTGAGTTGAGTTGGTTGAAAAACTAAAGTGAAACTTGATTTATTTTATTGCAGGCTCTGATTATTAAATGTTTATTTGTGAGATGCAGTGGCACAAAGGAAAGGCCTGCTTTGTTTGGTAGTACTATCGGTACAAACACACTGGTTTTCTTGTTCCAGTCTGTTACTGTCACTTTGTTTTTGACAATACAGCTATCCTACTAACATGCTGCACAAATCAGATTTATTATTTAATAAAGAAACATTTGCAAGTAAAAAAAACGTGTATTGAAAAAAAATTAAATAACATTTTTGTTCCCTTTATTATTCAATATCACGATAAATACCGTACCGTGGACTTGTTATCGCGATATTATCGTACCGTGAGTTTTTGGTATCGTTACATCCCTAGTGTATTATGAGACTGTTCTGAGCCCATAGAGAGGAGACGAGCGTATCCGCGAAGCACACAAAATGGCGACGTCAGAGTTCCCGTTAGCCGGCAAATCTAAATCTCTTCGGTCAAAATAATTTCCCTTTAGCGCAATACCGCTTCAGTTGCGCCACTTATGTGACAGACAAGAAGAGTCAATTCTAGTGTCTAACACTTAATGTGGAGAAAGAGATGTCCTGGATGGGTTGATTGTGCGTTGATCTGTTGGTAATGCCTCGGGGTTCCGGTGGGCATGTGAACAAATGCATAATGCTGCGCTATACTTTGTGGCCTCACCCGGTTGCATAGCGACGCTTATTGTTTAGGTGTCTTTTAATAAGCAGGTAGTCCTATCATTAGCTAGAACCAGCTGGTTCTGATCGATATGGACATAAATGCGAGTGAAGTCTAATCTGACGAGAGAGAGATCAGCTGCTGCTGACGAGTCGACACGCAGCTCTGCATGATCACCTGCAGCGGTGAGCGGACAAAACACACACTGCAGGTTAGAATATCACACGTAGCTATTTTTAAATGACCTCTCAAACTACCGTAACTAGTTATAGATAAGTTTAGTTTTACTGTCGGGTCACTCATTACTGGATCCGCGAGCTGCATGATACTGGCATAATAGATTTCCCGATCGGGCAACCAGCAGGTGAGGCTTCATTGCCCGAGCTAAATAGTAGTGTAGTGTAATGGAGAATACAGTCGCTGGTTTATTTATGTCTGTATAGGCCGAAATGAAGGCAAGACGCCCGCCTGGCGGAAACGCTGGAATTAGGAATATCTTGTGAGGAAGTGCACACTGACCTGAGCTCCAGGGGTCTCTTTCTTCTCCTCCATGCTGCTCATCAGCTGTCCTGATGAAGACCACAGAGCTGCTTCATTATTAATACAAATATTTAGATATAATTCATCATAAACTGTCAGCAGTGAAGAGGAGGAATTCAAAGAGTTTATTCAATGATATGTTCTATTTCTAGATGCTTGTATGTAGTGTTTTATCACACCATGTGCAGTGCCTTGTCTTATCTATGCTGCTGTGACGTAAACATGTTCCAAATTGATCCATTTAGTCAATGTGATGCAAAGCAGAGGAGAAACTGATAGAAAGGTCAGATAGTTATTAACGTTACATGCACATTACTTTAACCATTACGATAACAAGTTGGTTTTCTGTGTAAATTATTATTAATATAATACAAATATTTAGATATAACTCATCATAATCTGTGTAGCAACTTACATTCTAACTTACAGCTCACAGTTTGTTCACTTTCATTTCATTAAAATGACTTTATTCACATAGAAAGTGACATTAATGGATGTTTGAACCACGGTTATAACGCTATCCGTGTGTAACTATCACTAAGTTAACACAGAAAGCAAACAGTAGCTAGTGAGACTGTTTAATGTACTCCATGTATACAGTATTTTCTGTATATTGTGTATTCTTTAGATACTCTAGTGATATGTGTCCTGTGTGTATACTTGCTGCTAATGCTTCATTTTTATTATCTTATTGCATCTTTTAAATATGTTTAACTCGTGTAATGCCTGGAAACACTTCTGCTGTGACACATTCATTTCCCAGTTTAAGATAAATCATTATTTAAATAAAGTATATCTATTTATCTAATGAGCTAACCCGTCGCTTAGCTTAGCGTTAGCTGCTAACTGAAGAACCCCATTCATTTCAATGGGAAAAATGCTACGTCGCGGTGAATGGCGATGCTAATAAGCTAGTTAGCATACATTTAAAACCATATCTATGGTAAAGAGCACCAACACAACAACTCAACCCGTCTTAAAGACAACTGGTGTAATAAATAACTAACATAAAGTCAGCTGAGCATTACAAATCAACTGTTACTCCCCAGAGCCGAACTGGAAAGGTTTTTTTGTGAGTTTCTTTCTTCCGAGATTATAGCTGTTGTGTTAAATAAGATAACTTCTGATTCGTGATTAACTGTAAACTAAGAGGTGTAAATACACTTAATGAAACCTCTGCAGGTGTTTAATCCACTCACCTCTTCTTTTCTTCTTCTCCTCTCGGTTTTTGGCGGATTGCAAAGAACTTTAAAGGTGCTTCTTCTTCCCTCGTTTTCTTCTTCTTCTTCTTCTTCTTCTCTCGTTTTCTTCTTCTTCTTCTTCTTCTCTCGTTTTCTTCTTCTTCTTCTTTCGTGTTTATTGGCGGTTGGTAAACCAACTAGTAGGTGCATTACCGCCACCAACTGGACTGGAGTGTGGACAAGAGACTATGCAGAAAACAAGAAACAAAACAAAGAACCAAAACTCTAGATTATTTTAAATTGATCAATTTCTCTTAGAAACGTAATAATCTCACAATATATATGGCCTGATGTTTTCCCTAACAGCCCTGATAGCGACAAGTCATGGAATTTTGCTTTCTTCAGTGTCTGGAAAGCACATTTCTCTGAGTACTATATTTCCTGCAAAGCAGTAAAACATGCTCAACAGTTTCTGGCTGGCTGCAGTGTATACACTTTCCGGTTGGATGCTTTCCTATTATACTTAAAGTATGATTGAGACCTGTATGACCTATTCTCATCCCAGAAATTACATGTTCCTCCCTTCTTTCAAACCCCACCTTCCTTCCATCCCCCACATAATGTTAAGTAGCCCACAAGTAACTACAACAATTGCAAGTGCAATAAGAAGCTACAGGAACGTTAATCTACGTCGGTAATATTAACTTTATTTAATACAACATTTACGGTACAAGATTTAATCATACAGCCCATGTAGTATAATATTTAACAAATGATGAAGTACAGCAAACATGTGCAATATATCCATTCTTACAGCTCCGTGGCAGTGAGGCGATATGGTCCGTTGTTATTGTGCATCCATGGGTAAAGAGAAACTCATGTAGTGCTGAACACGTAACGTGAACGTGCCGGGCTGCGCGGTCCCGTGGGTTAGATGCGCGTTCATAATGCAGAGGGAAATAACTCTTGTTGTGGCAGAGAGGTTTTTACAACCCGCCTCCGCGTGTCGTTTGGCGAGCTGAATACAATCATAACAGGAAGGAAATCATAAAACACACCAGGATACCAGTTTAAACAATAATCTGTTTTAATTATACAAGGTAATAATCCAATGCAATATAATATAATATAAGGAGTATCTGGTTCGCGTGCTGTTGAGATCCTTCGGTCTTTGACAGCCAGAGAAGAGAGAGCGAACTTAATGCAAAACAAACTTATATAGCCCAAACACGAAAGGGGCGGAGTCAAATGCTCCTTTTTTCAGGTCATCTCATTGGGAGATGTAAAAACGCTGGCGTCTCTTAGCGAATCAGCGCGAGCCCGCCAGGATAATAAACAAGTGTCTCTGAGATGGTAGCAAAATACATCTGGTGTCCGTTATCTCATTTTCCTGCATAGACTTCCACACACACACTTTTCTGCACATTCCAGAGGCTTGAGCTGTGTCCAAATAATACCCCCTTGCTCACACAAAGATAATCCTTACATTTCTCATATATCCAGCTTTTGCTATTTCTAATACAAAGTAATTAAACACCCTACATTCAAGATATGTAGACTTCACTGACATGTTGGACACCTTTTAAGAATACTATCTCCTTCCCCCACCTAGTCTCCTGTCCTGCCTAACTACACCTCCCCCACAGAGCAATACAACCTGTTTACTCCAACCAACCCCGGAATGTTCATGCAATTTCAGTCCTCACATTTATGAAAGGATAAAACAGAAATCAATACAAAACACAGGTTTTGTTTGAGCAGTCTTATATCTGGAGGAAATCCTCCTGTTATTTGCGCAACATTTCTGAAAAACACTTAGCGGGTAATCTTTTCACTCAAAACAGAACTCACAAATAGCCAAGAAACCACCCTTTTGATTATATGTAAAAGTGGAAGAAAAAGACTATTGCGCTACTCTACTTTTAAGAAAAAGGGAACTTTGTTTAATATATAAAAAACCTCTATATTTAAGAGGAAAAATGTACTTTGTTCCTTCAACTATTAACACACAGGAATGTATAAAACCACACATATATTAGTGATAACATGATGCAACACACCTCTTATATATGGGTGACATTAAAATGAGTATACCAACAATACGCTGTATCAAACTTTCTGAATCGCACACTCTCTGAATAACGTTATTAGCACATTTTTACAACTTGAGGAACGAATGTTTTTAATAAGGGCTATACAAACGTTCGTACTGGGTAGTTTATTTAGCTTAAAAACAATTATCCAACGAGTTACAGACCACTCTTTCCCCATGTAAGTCAATGGGAAAAAGTGTTTCCGGGCCCAGCAACCTAAAGGAAGTGTAGTACCGCGGTTTGACCAGCACAAATATTCTCATCAGACTCCGGCGCACTTCCTGGCGGCTTGTTCCTCTCCACGGGCTGCGGAAGCGAAATGCTTGATGGGAAACGACCAAGTTGCGCATGCGCTATGAGCGCACATACGGGTACTTATCAGGCATGCCGGGTAATCTGTGACGTTTCACTCTCTCGAAAATAGAGAACCGCAGTGACGCGTCGTAAAACCCGGAAGTAAGTTAGCATTTTTAGCACTTCCGGTTCCTTCGTCAAAAAGCAATGCATTTTCTCCATAGGGTTTTGGAAAATAGCTCCAAATAAGGTCTGTGGTTGACACAAATTTAAGAGATAAATCACGTTTTGTTCTACGACATTAAATACATCAGCATTGACCCCACTGGTGATTTTTGAAGAGTTTACGTGTCTGAAAAACGATGGTTGTTACCGAGTGGCTGAATAGGACTACAGAAATTGTCGAGGCCGTTGTACGTCATTACGCCGAACGTAAACACTCCTCTAAGTTTGTTTTCCCCTGTGTTCTGCTTGAAAGCAAGTACCTGCCTATCTTTAGTATCTGTATATCTGACCATTAGAATCTGTATTTTTGAAATTGTCTTTTTTAACACTGTAGTTTTATAAATTATAGAATAATTAATTACTAGTGTTTTCCAATTTTACTCGGCAGTTCGTATCGTTAGCTAATGTTAGCTAAAGCTAGTGCTACTAGTTAGCTACGCAATGGTTTGTTGCTTTGCTCCGGGTTGCAGCCACAGGTCTTTGCATGAAACGTGCTCGTTCTATCGTTTCCCGGCCGATGCTTTCCAAAGGAGAGTCTGGATTCGTGCTATGAGATAAGCTGACGTTACATTTTTGTCCATGTCACGGTGAAATGTAAATGATGGGTAGTGACTGTATCGCCGTTTTAGAGATGGCGCTGCTGAAAAGACATAAGTAAAGATAATGAATACATCCTATTCAAACCTGTGTGGCTTATATGATAAGTCTAATTAGTCCAAGCAGCATAACGTTTCACCATGTAACTAAAGATTGTAGTCAGGGAAATCAGTTTGACATCTTGAACTAATAACAGATCACCTCTGGCTGCAGACGCTTTTCTGCTTGCTCCTGCCTCTGCTTACTTTTTATGCTGATTTTCCTATTCTTATTCTCTGAAAACTTCGAGCAGCGGCTCCTGGACATTAACTTATCACTGGGACAGTTCATCTTCGTAAATTGACGGAGGGTTTCAGCCATATTTCAACATTTTTACGACGACCTCAGTCTTACAGTAGCGTGGCCTAGCAACAGCTAAAGCCTGGTAGGCTACTGCATGCTAGTTGGTAGCAAAATGCCTCCGTTCTCTACAGATGACTTCCACAAACTTCTACAGAAGATGGCTGTGTTGGAAATGAAAATGCAACGGTTGGAAGTTAACGTGGAAGTGAATGGACTATGTTGTGGGAATGACACCACTTTACCAGTGTTGCAAAATAATGGAGAAGGGTATGCTAACTCACAGCTAGTTAGCAGCTACAAGGATTCCAAGGAACAGGGGGCCTGTGTACTGGGTAATAAATCTACAAGTGGTAGTCCTCCCTGGAACTCTCTGGGTGCAAAGCCGAAGAGTAAATCATTTCCATGGGATTTGGGAGGACGGATAACAGGCAGAGCCCAGCGATCTGAAATCTGTGATGCGACCGGCTGGCCTGCATTGTTATCACCCAGGAAGAGCGCCTCTTCAACCCCTGTTCATACAAGGAATCAGCCGTGGACAGCTGCTAAAGGGAGAATTACAAACAATCCTCCTAAACCACCAAGTGTGCCAATCCAGAACAGATACGCTACGCTGACCGAGAACCGGAGATCTCTTTCTGATGACCTGGATAACCTGTCCTCTTCACACAGCAGGGTAAGAATAGCCGAAGTTAATAGCTACTCCAAAAGTAAAAGGCTAGAGGCAAAGCTAACGACTGGGCCTGAAACTCTGATTGTGGGTGACTCTGCTATGAGAGATGTAAAAAGTCTGTGTAGTAAGAACAACACCAAAGTACTCTGTTTTCCCAAGGATATGGTCTCTGACTTGGCTGAGAAGATCCTGCATATTGGGGCTAAACATCCAACTGTGAAGAATGTGGTACTACACATTGGAACAAATGATGTTGTGAAACAAGAGTCAGAAGTGCTGAAAGAAGACTTTAAATGTTTGTTGCAAACTGTCAGCTCTCTAAATGCGGAGGTGTTCATCAGTGGCCCTCTACCGCCAGTCAGAAGAGGAGTGGAGAGATTCAGCAGATTGTTTGCACTGAACACCTGGCTTTCCAATGCCTGTACTGACCATTCTGTCCATTATGTTGACAATTTTAACTTTTTCTGGGATCGCAGACATCTTTTCAAGGCAAATGGAGTTTGCCTGAACAAGTCAGGAGTGAAATTGTTTATCTCTAACATTTTCAACTGCCTGCGTCATCAATCTGTTCCCTCTGCCAAGGACAAGCGGCAAGAGGAATCAAAACAGGAGAAAGACACAACACATCACACAGAAAACCCTGAAGAATTATCACTGCACCCGCCTGAGGAATGTTCTGATTATGGGAGACCTATGAGACACATGGAGGAGTCTCCACTGCCCGTCACCCCCCCCCCCTGACAACGCCCTTGAACACATGAAGGCGATACAGAGGGTTGGCACCGATTCCTCCCTGGATTTCAATAACCAAACTAAGGCGATACACAGGGCTGGCAGCATGTCCTTTACCCCCGCTCCTCAACGACGCCCACCAAAATCACCGCGGAGACGGGCGCCATCTCCCCCGTCTTCATCACCGAGCCTACGTCAACCACCTCCCCTCCCTTCTAGAAAGCATCTGCAGTCTCCGAAGCCTGATAAGGATGTGTGTGTACAAAATGCTTACTGATGTGTGCTGGGTCCAGGCTCAAGGGCGTATGGCACTCTCAACTCTTTCCAGGACATGCCAGGGCCCTGCCTGCCTACAGCTTTGCCGATATCTGTGTTGATAGGTAATAGATTAAGAGCGGTGAATCATCTTAGATACAGGAAGCGCTCAAACGTTTGTGTGAGTTTATTTAATTTAGCAGTGATTCCATGTCAGCCACAGCTTGTTACAAAAAACATGACTGATAGTGTGTTTAACGAACTTAAACTAGCTTTATTAAATGTCAGGTCTTTGGCAGGTAAAACATTTTTAATCAATGATTTTATCACTGAGCACAATCTCGATTTTATGTTTTTAACAGAAACTTGGATTGAACAAAATAACAGTGCAGCTGTTCTTATCGAATCAACCCCTCCCAACTTTAGTTTTATGAGTCAGGAAAGAATGCATAAGAAAGGGGGTGGAGTTGCTATTCTGTTCAATGATTCTCTTCAATGCAGGAAGACATCTTATGGGAACTTTGCTTCTTTTGAATATGTGGCCCTTCAGCTGAAATGCTCCTCTCGAGCTCTGTTCCTAAATATCTATAGACCACCCAAATACTGTGCAAGCTTTTTTGATGACTTTACTGAACTACTGTCTATAGTGTGTATTGACTTTGACCGTTTAGTCATTGTTGGTGATTTTAACATCCATGTTGACAACCCCCAGGACAGAGGGGCAAAATAACTGTTTTGTGTTCTTGATAGCCATGGACTGACTCAGCATGTGACGGAGCCCACGCACAATAAGGGGCACACTCTGGACTTAATTATCTCAAAGGGTCTGAATATCTCTAAGGTTGTGGTGACTGATGTTGCGCTCTCTGATCATTCCTGTGTTTTCTTTGAGAGCTCTATTTCTGTTCACAAAAATGTTCAAAAAGAGGTAACCACAAAGCGATATTTAACTGAAAATACTAGGGAAATGTTTACTCAGAATTTTTCTTCCACACTTGCCCCTGCTAACATCTCAGTAAATGAGCTAGTAGATCATTTTAATTCAAAAATTAAAAATATTATAGATGCCATTGCTCCAACTAAGGTAAAAGAAGTGACTGGCAACAAAATATCTCCATGGAGAAAGGCCATGACCGTGAGAGCAGAAAAAAGAGAGTGTCGAAAAGCTGAACGCAGGTGGCGAAAAACAAATCTCCAGGTTCACTTTGAAATCTATAAAGAGAGACTTGGCCTTTATAATTTGGAATTGAAAAACGCACGACAATTGTTCTTCTCTGACATCATTACCAAAAACAAAAACAACGCACGTGCCTTGTTTGCTACTGTCGACAGACTAACTAACCCCCCAGTGTCAGTAGCCTCTGAATTTCTATCCACCAGGGCGTGCAATAATTTTGCCTCCTTTTTCACTGACAAAATTCAGAAAATAAGACAAGCAGTCAGTGCCTCTGCATCAGGAACAGCAAATGTGTTGTCTCTGTGTCCACTTAACATCAACTCAAACACCATGACACACTTCCATCAGATTAATGATAAAAACCTAGAGGACATTATTCAACTTCTGAAATCCTCCTCCTGCTGCCTTGATATTATTCCAACGGGATTTTTTAAAGATGTTTTGCCTTGCATGGCCTCAGATCTACTTCATATAGTAAACAAATCTCTTCACTCAGGTATTTTTCCACAGGCCCTGAAAACTGCAGTCATTAAACCGCTCTTAAAAAAGAATAATCTAGATGCTTCAGTAATGAACAATTACAGGCCCATATCAAACCTGCCATTTCTAGGTAAAATCATTGAAAAAGTTGTTTTTCAACAGCTGAGTAATTGTTTTGCATTTAAATAACTGTTTAGATGTGTTCCAGTCAGGCTTTCGTCCAAACCACAGTACTGAGACTGCTCTTGTAAAGGTCTTTAATGACATCCACTTAAACACAGACAGTGGCAGAACTTCAGTGTTAGTATTATTAGATCTCAGTGCTGCGTTTGACACTGTTGACCACAGCATATTACTAGACCGACTGGAAAACTGGGTGGGACTTTCGGAAACCGTCTTAAATTGGTTTGAATCCTACTTAAAGGACAGAAACAACTTTGTTTCTATTGGTAAATACACATCTGAGTTGACAAATATGACATGTGGGGTTCCTCAAGGCTCCATCTTGGGGCCTCTTCTCTTTAACATCTACATGCTACCACTGGCTCAGATAATGAAAAACAACAAAATAAGTTACCATAGCTATGCAGATGACACACAAATTTACGTAACAGTTTCAACAGGAGACTATGCTCCAATTCAAACACTGAGTAAGTGCATTGAACAAATCAATGACTGGATGTGTCAGAACTTTCTCCAATTAAACAAAGATAAAACTGAGGTAATGGTTTTTGGAGCCAAGGCAGAACGTATAAAAGTTAGCGCTGAGCTTCAGTCTGCAATGTTCAAAACAACAGATAAAGCCAGAAATCTAGGTGTAGTCATGGACTCTGACCTGAGTTTCAACAGCCACATTAAAACAGTTACTAAATCAGCCTACTATCACCTAAAGAACATATCTAGGATTAAAAGACTAATGTCGCAGCAGGATTTGGAAAAACTTGTCCATGCTTTTATCTTCAGTAGACTCGACTACTGCAATGGTGTCTTCACAGGTCTCACTAAAAAATCTATTCGGAAGCTGCAGCTGATTCAGAACGCTGCTGCTCGAGTCCTCACTAACACTAAGAAAGTGGATCACATCACTCCTGTTCTGAAGTCTTTACACTGGCTTCCTGTGTGTCAAAGAATAGATTTCAAAATACTGCTGCTGGTTTATAAAGCTTTGAATGGTTTAGGTCCAAAATACATTTCTGATCTACTGCTAAATTATGAACCATCCAGATCTCTCAGGTCTTCAGGGACTGGTCAGCTTTCTGTCCCCAGAGTCAGAACTAAACATGGTAAAGCAGCGTTCAGTTATTATGCTCCAAATATCTGGAACAAACTCCCAGAAACCTGCAGGTCCGCTGCAACTCTGACTACTTTTAAATCCAGGCTGAAGACTTTTCTTTTTGTCGCTGCTTTTAATTGAACTATTCATATCTTAGACTGCACTGTAACTTTTATCCATGTATTTTTTCTTTTAATGTTTATCCATGTATTTCTTCTTTTAATGTTTATTTTATTAGCTTTTCTTTTTAATGACTGATTTTAAATGCCATTTTCTTAATATCTTTCATTTGTTGTAAAGCACTTTGAATTGCCTTGTGTTGAAAAGTGCTCTATAAATAAACTTGCCTTGCCTTGCCTTGCTCCATAGCTTCTCTTGGACGTAAAATCACATGTACATTTATATTCAATTTAATATTCCATCCCTCACATACTTTTGTATATATAATAACTTATATTTTGTTTTTCTTGTTATGCTGCTGCAACACAAACATTTCCCAAATTGGGATCAATACAGTAATATCTTATCTTAATTAAGAAATATAACTATTATAATTAGTGTAGCAGCTGACACCTATTTTCAATATGGATTAATCTACCATTTATTTCTTTAGTTCAATTTTCATCTATAAAAATGTCAAAATAGTGAAAATGTTCACGAGACTTATCAAAGTGCAAGGTTATATCTTTAGATGTTTTGTTTTAGCCTATGTGCTGTATGTCTTAATGCTCTTATATGTGACGGTGTGACTTCCATGAAACTAATATTTTATATCTTCCCAACAGACGAGCTGACAGGAAGCCTAACACTCTAACAACCACAACATTGCAAAGGCGAGTAAATGTAAATTAAAAGCGATTCACAATTTTTTAATTTCTTCTTCTTTCTTGCTGTGAGGTGAAGCTGACCTTGCACTTGGTGCCAGTAAGGATGCTCCTCACGCAGGCTGAATGTTTCTCCCTCCTTACTGACACAGAAGCCCTTGATTTGCAATGCTTCACTAATTGTCATTTCCCTGGCTCCATAGGGACACTTTACCTCCAGCACAGCGGAAGACCCTACCAGACCATCTGGAGATGCCCCCAACACTCCTGATTGGGAGAGCCACAAACCTGACTCTGGGTTGCAGTGGTGAATGCCCTGACACCCTCACATTCATTCATAGTTCCCCACTGTACAGACAAAACACCATCGAGGGCCTGCAGTCAACCTTCCTTTCCTGAACAAATGCCAGGTTGGTTCGCTGACCAGTGGTAGCCCTCTGTTGCTCCTCAGACAATGCCATGCTTGCCACAATTGCCTCAGGTCCCTGATGCCCAACAGATTTGAGAATTAAGTAAGTAAGTGTTTCCAAGCTGTAGTGTTCCTCTTCTGGCTCGGGGGAGAGAAGCCAAGACATTCCTGAGAACCTGCCCCCGAGTCTGTCCCTCAGCCAGTCACGATCTTCGGAGGTGGGCTCTCTTGTCAGCGGGTTGAATGAGTTATTGGTTGGAGGAAATAGCTCCTCCACTGAATGCGTACGTGTAGCTGCTTTGGCTTCTTCCACTGACAGGGGGAGTCAGTGCAGCTGAAACTGTGGATGGCAAAGATGGCTAATTCAGCTGCATGACTGCATTTCCATTCTCCACGTGGGCATTCACATTTTGTGGAGAGAACTCCCTCTTCTCCTGTAGATACCTGTGGTGGTGGGATTGTTTTATTATTTAAAATATATTTACATTTGTAATGCCTTCCCAATTATCCCTTTAATGGTTTATAGCCTACTGTATGTTTATTTCATGGATATTTCTGTGTTTTCTGGTTTGTAATATTTGTAATCTTGGGGCCTCTTCTCTTTAAAGTCTACATGCTACCACTGGCTCAGATAATGAAGAACAACACAATAAGTTACCATAGCTATGCAGATGACACACACATTTACGTAACAGTTTCACCAGGAGACTATGCTCCAATCCAAACACTGAGTAAGTGCATTGAACAAATCAATGACTGGATGGGTCAGAACTTTCTCCAATTAAGATAAAACTGAGGTAATGGTTTTTGGAGCCAAGGCAGAATGTATAAAAGTTAGCGCTGAGCTTCAGTCTGCAATGTTCAAAACAACAGAGCCAGAAATCTAGGTGTAGTCATGGACTCTGACCTGAGTTTCAACAGCCACATTAAAACAGTTACTAAATCAGCCTACTATCACCTAAAGAACATATCTAGGATTAAAAGACTAATGTCACAGCAGGATTTGGAAAAACTTGTCCATGCTTTTATCTTCAGTAGACTCGACTACTGCAATGGTGTCTTCACAGGTCTCACTAAAACATCTATTAGGAAGCTGCAGCTGATTCAGAACGCCGCTGCTCGAGTCCTCACTGACACTAAGAAAGTGGATCACATCACTCCTGTTCTGAAGTCTTTACACTGGCTTCCTGTGTGTCAAAGAATAGATTTCAAAATACTGCTGCTGGTTTATAAAGCTTTGAATGGTTTAGGCCCAAAATACATTTCTGACCTCCTGCTAAATGATGAAGCATCCAGATCTCTCAGGTCTTCAGGGACTGGTCAGCTTTCTGTCCCCAGAGTCAGAACTAAACATGGAGAAGCAGCGTTCAGTTATTATGCTCCATCTGGAACAAACTCCCAGAAACCTGCAGGTCCGCTGCAACTCTGACTACTTTTAAATCCAGCAATAAGACTTTTCTTTTTGTCGCCGCTTTTAATTGAACTATTCACATCTTAAACTGCACTGTAACTTTTATCCATGTATTTCTTCTTTTAATGTTTATTTTATTAGCTTTTCTTTTTAATGACTGATTTTAAATGCCATTTTCTTAATGTCTTTCATTTTTTGTAAAGCACTTTAAATTGCCTTGTGTTGAAAAGTGCTCTATAAATAAACTTGCCTAATAAAGATTTCATGTGACACATAAAATGGATTTGTTGAAGGGAATTAATGTGAATAAATTAACTCTAGGTTAACGGTACTCTTGCTATCACTACTCACCGACACTCTATAAACCTTGTCCCTCATGCTAGCCCTGACAACACCGGTAAGCACACCTTCATCTAGGCTGCACTGTTTTACGTGCCCTGACTTGTAGTGGTTCTCTCCTCTATCTACACTCTTCTTGTCATCTTTGTAAAACGATATCAGACTGGTAATTGACACAGCCATGACTTCGAGTTACATTCAGTGCGGCTAAAATGAAAAGCTTTGTTAAAATATGCAAGCACGCGGAAGTCAAAGTCAGCTTTATTGTAAAAAATTCTACATGTGTTATACATCCAGAAATATCGTTTCCCACAGTGTGACATGTATACATAAAACAAAACAAAACGGGCCTAGATAACCGGGGTATACAGTTTAAAATGTTAATATATTTAAAGTGTTCAAAGTGCAGTTTCAGTGCAAGTCAGTTGAAACGATCTTAAATTGGCGTGACGTTGAAGTCGTGCGACTCTGCTGCTGTACTGGCTTGTAGTTCGTTTATAGCATAACGTTAGCATTTGGCGACTAGATTTATGATTCAAAAATTATAAAAGTAGGGGAGACATGTGGAGATTATCCGGCTGAACAAAACGTGATCTGTCTCTTAAATGTGTCTCAACCACAGACCTTATTTCGAGCTATTTTCCAAAATCCTATGGAGAAAATGCATTGCGTTTTTGACGAAGGAACCGGAAGGAGTTTACATCCGGGGTTTAGGACGCTTCACTGCGGTTCTCTATTAGGGAGTCACTACACACATGGCACTTCTATCAGGGAGTCACTACACACATGGCACTTCTATCAGGGAGTCACTACACACATGGCACGTCTATTAGGGAGTCACTACACACATGGCACGTCCATTAGGGAGTCACGACACACATGGCACGTCCATTAGGGAGTCACGACACACATGGCACGTCCATTAGGGAGTCACGACACACATGGCAAGTCCATTAGGGAGTCACGACACACATGGCACGTCCATTAGGGAGTCACGACACACATGGCACGTCCATTAGGGAGTCACTACACACATGGCACTTCTATGAGGGAGTCACTACACACATGACACGTCCATTAGGGAGTCACTACACACATGGCACTTCTATCAGGGAGTCACTACACACATGGCACTTCTATTAGGGAGTCACTACACACATGGCACTTCTATTAGGGAGTCACTACACACATGGCACCTCTATTAGGGAGTCACTACACACATGGCACCTCTATTAGGGAGTCACTACACACATGGCACGTCTATTTAAAGAAAGCACTACACACATCACACAATGAACATGCTCTCCCACTCACTGGCCGCTAAGGAGTAAAATGGAACAGTCACTGGCACTGGTGGGCAAATGACAACGAGTGGCACTATTTGCACCCCATACTCTCCCTGTTCATTTAACCAGTGACAGCCTGCCAAGACATGGCCCGAATTAAAATAGTTATGGGTCCGCTCTCGGTCAGGAACACCTCAGACCGAGAGGAGTTCAAAGTTATTTCTCTCACCCTTCCTTAAGCGCAGCGTGTTTCAATACTGAGCGACCCCGGAATCTGGTCGGAAGACAGCAGTTGGAGACTTGGCGTGCGTCTCCCAATAGTTCGGAGCGCGTCCGACTCAGATGCGCACTGGCCCTGATAGGAACAAGCGCACGGTGCGAAAGACAGGAACTTGAGTGCGTTGCAATTCTGCCTTCAACCGACCCGTCGACCAGCGGCTGGCAGCGGTACAGCAAATCGCAGTGCAGCAGAACTTCCACAGTGGACCTTCGCCTCACGGTCGCTTCCTCGTCGATCCGTCCAGAGCCTTGCTTCCCGTTCCCTCTTCACCTCGTAGCTTCACCTTTTCCGTTCTCCCGGCTCTCCCGGTAAATGTCCCGGCTCCTCGCTTTAACCAACCACCGGCCAATCCACGTAGCTCCCTGGAAGGCTGGGCAGGCAGCAGCCAATCACGCTGCCCTCATCCAGCTGATTCACACCAGCTGCGACAACACACATACTCCGCCCACCTGACAGGCTAACCCTTTTATGAATGGAAACACACATTTGTCCCCACTTCTGCTTAAAATACATATACACACAGCAAATATAATGCATCATCATTTGACATACAAAATCCCATCCCAACTGGCGACAGTTGTTCCCATTGCCAAGTGCAGACCTCAATATACAAGAGGAGTTAAAGCAAAGAAAGAACTACCAGTATGGATCATAGTCCAGAATCACTTTGCAAGATATCACTCAGACTCAACAATCATATTTACAGATGGCTCCAGAGATCCAGAGACAGGGCGTGCAGGGGCAGCAGTGTATATCCCAGTGAGTAATACACATAGAAAGAAAAGGGTAACAGACCATGTGTCAGTATACACCACAGAGTTGTTGGCATTGGTACTGTCATTGAAATGGATAGAGGAGAAAGAAATACATAACAGTGTAATTGCATCTGACAGCTGTTCAGCATTATCGAGTATACGATCAGGCAGATCTTCATCTAGAATGGACATAATACATGAAGTATTTCTAATTTGATATCAAATGCAAATCAAAGGCATAGCAACTGGTTTCATCTGGGTTCCTGCTCATGTTGGGGTGGAGGGAAATGAACAGGTGGATATTCTGGCCAAACAAACACTCAGAAGTATGAACATAGACATAGAAGTTCCACTCAGCAAAGCGGAGGTTCAAACATTCATTCAGAAATATGCACAAACAACATGGCAAGATCACTGGGACCTTAGTGATACAGGAAGACATCTTTATCAAATGCAAAGGTATGTGGGGGATGGAAGGAAGGTGGGGTTTGAAAGAAGGGAGGAACATGTCATTTCTGGGATGAGAATAGGTCCTACAGGTCTCAATCATACTTTAAGTATAATAGGAAAGCATCCAACCGGAAAGTGTATACACTGCAGCCAGCCAGAAACTGTTGAGCATGTTTTACTGCTTTGCAGGAAATATAGCACTCAGAGAAATGTGCTTTCCAGACACTGAAGAAAGCAACATGCCATGACTTGTCGTTATCAGGGCTGTTAGGGAAAACATCAGGCCATATATATTGTGAGATTATTACGTTTCTAAGAGAAATTGATCAATTTAAAATAATCTAGAGTTTTGGTTCTTTGTTTCTTTTGTTTCTTGTTTTCTGCATAGTCTCTTGTCCACACTCCAGTCCAGTTGGTGGCAGTAATGCACCTACTAGTTGGTTTGTCAACCGCCAATAAACACTGAAGAAGAAGAAGAAGAAAACGAGAGAAGAAGAAGCACCTTTAAAGTTCTTTGCAATCCGCCACAAACCGAGAGGAGAAGAAGAAAAGAAGAGGTGAGTGGATTAAACACCTGCAGAGGTTTCATTAAGTGTATTTACACCTCTTAGCTTACAGTTAATCACGAATCAGAAGTTATCTTATTTAACACAACAGCTATAATCTCGGAAGAAAGAAACTCACAAAAAAAACTTTCCAGTTCGGCTCTGGGGAGTAACAGTTGATTTGTAATGCTCAGCTGACTTTATGTTAGTTATTTATTACACCAGTTGTCTTTAAGACGGGTTGAGTTGTTGTGTTGGTGCTCTTTACCATAGATATGGTTTTAAATGTATGCTAGCTAGCTTATTAGCATCGCCATTCGCCGCGACGTAGCATTTTTCCCATTGAAATGAATGGGGTTCTTCAGTTAGCAGCTAACGCTAAGCTAAGCGACGGGTTAGCTCATTAGATAAATAGATATACTTTATTTAAATAATGATTTATCTTAAACTGGGAACTGAATGTGTCACAGCAGAAGTGTTTTCAGGCATTACACGAGTTACACATATTTAAAAGATGCAATAAGATAATAAAAATGAAGCATTAGCAGCAAGTATACACACAGGACACATATCACTAGAGTATCTAAAGAATACACAATATACAGAAAATACTGTATACATGGAGTACATTAAACAGTCTCACTAGCTAATGTTTGCTTTCTGTGTTAACTTAGTGATAGTTACACACGGATAGCGTTATAACCGTGGTTCAAACATCCATTAATGTCACTTTCTATGTGAATAAAGTCATTTTAATGAAATGAAAGTGAACAAACTGTGAGCTGTAAGTTAGAATGTAAGTTGCTACACAGATTATGATGAATTATATCTAAATATTTGTATTATATTAATAATAATTTACACAGAAAACCAACTTGTTATCGTAATGGTTAAAGTAATGTGCATGTAACGTTAATAACTATCTGACCTTTCTATCAGTTTCTCCTCTGCTTAGCATCACATTGACTAAATGGATCAATTTGGAACATGTTTACGTCACAGCAGCATAGATAAGACAAGGCACTGCACATGGTGTGATAAAACACTACATACAAGCATCTAGAAATAGAACATATCATTGAATAAACTCTTTGAATTCCTCCTCTTCACTGCTGACAGTTTATGATGAATTATATCTAAATATTTGTATTAATAATGAAGCAGCTCTGTGGTCTTCATCAGGACAGCTGATGAGCAGCATGGAGGAGAAGAAAGAGACCCCTGGAGCTCAGGTCAGTGTGCACTTCCTCACAAGATATTCCTAATTCCAGCGTTTCCGCCAGGCGGGCGTCTTGCCTTCATTTGACGCCCTTATTCAGCTGGGAACGCCCTATACAGACATAAATAAAGCAGCGACTGCATTCGCCATGACACGGACAGTCTGTGGTTTGTACTTGTTTAACTTCTGTCTAGTTTCTGAACAGATATGAGGAGCTGTGAGCTCTGAGGGCTAACAGCTAACGGCTGATGTTGGGTTTGTGGTTCACATTGTCACTACCCGATCTGCAGCCCTGCCCTATCTGCAGTGCGCATGTGCGAGAAGGTCCGCCATATTTGACAACTCCATACGGCAACTCTAATGGGACATTTGACGTCTAGACGGCTGCCCGATTTGCATCGTGCATGCGCGAGTCATAAACGTCTCATATCTTTATTAAAATATTTTGTTATTTGAAATTAAATGAAGGACATTCACAGTTAATGTAATTAGATATTCAACCTTCCAAAATTTTCCCACACCACTCCGCTCCTCCGCTCCCTCCACTGGCTCCCGGTAACTGCTAGAATCCACTTCAAGACACTAGTACTTGCATACCATGCTGTGAATGGATCTGGCCCTTCCTACATCCAGGACATGGTTAAACCGTACACCCCAGCGCGTACACTCCGCTCTGCATCAGCCAAACGACTCGCTGCACCCTCGCTGCGAGGTGGACCCAAGTTCCCATCAGCAGAAACACGTGGGTTTGCTATCCTGGCTCCAAGATGGTGGAATGAGCTCCCCATTGACATCAGGACGGCAGAAAGCTTACACACCTTCCAGACTGAAAACTCATCTCTTTCGACTCCACTTCCAGCCATAGAATTACTAACAAAGCACTTATATACTAATAAAGGACTGGCTTATCTATAGCCAGCTGAGTAGCACTTGAAATGTTTGGCTCTATGATACCTGCTGTACTTTATGATTCTGTTTTTCTTCTGGGCTGTGTCTTCCTGGTCGTATGTACTTATTGTAAGTCGCTTTGGACAAAAGCGTCAGCTAAATGCAATGTAATGTAATATAAAATATGAATGCCATACATGTTGCATACATTCAGTCAATATGTCTTCAGTATGTATGATAGCTGTCTGACAGAAGTTACATCCATTTCTCACTTATTCTGACAATGCACTTAACCCAATAAAATGACCCACTAAAAGGAGTTGCTCAATAATAGTGAAGTCACGTTGTAATAACAATAACTCATCTCTCTCGTTCAGATTAATATTGTCGGGTTTTTTAAGTGTTCTTTTTCTGCTTTGCCAAACGCCACTGCGTCAAATGTCCCATTAGAGTTGCCGTATAAAGTTGTCAAATATGGTGGACCATCTCGCACGTGCGCACTGCAGATAGGGCAGGGCTGCAGATCGGGTAGTGACACACATTGAAAATGACGTCACGGCTCCGCCTACACTGCGTTACTATAGTTACTGCCCCAGTTCCTAAACTGTATTGGAAACGCAGCATAAAGTGAGCCTGGCCTACCAAGGCCTAACTATACCGTACTAAGCCGTGCGAGGCCCTGCAGTGGAAATGCGTTCCAAACAGTTATTTAAATGCAAGAAGTTACTCAACTGTTGAAAAACTACTTTTTCAATGATGTTACCTAGAAATGGGAGGTTTGATATGGGCCTGTAATTGTTCATTACTGAAGCGTCTAGATTACTCTTTTTTTAAGAGCGGTTTAATGACTGCAGTTTTCAGGGCCTGTGGAAAAACACCTGAGTGAAGAGACTTGTTTACTATTACCTCATTCACACCAACGCAACTCCGGTTCAAGCTCCAGCTCCGAACCGGCCCTGAAACACCGTTGGTGTGAATGAGGTATATGTGAAGTAGATCTGAGGCCATGCAAGGAAAAAGATCTTGGAAAAATCCTGTTGGAATAATATCAAGGCAGCAGGAGGAGGATTTCAGAAGTTGAATAATGTCCTCTAGGTTTTTATCATTAATCTGATGGAACTGTGTCATGGTGTTTGAATTGATTTTAGGTAGACACAGGGACAACACATCTGCTGTACCTGATGCAGAGGCACTGACTGCTTGTCTGATTTTCTGAATGGGGGGGATACTGACACTGGGGGGTTTGTTAGTCTGTCGACGGTAGCAAACAAGGCACGTGCATTGTTTTTGTTTTTGGTAATGATGTCAGAGAAGAAAGACTGTCGTGCGTTTTTCAATTCCAAATGATAAAAGCCAAGTCTCTCTTTATAGATTTCAAAGTGAACCTGGAGATTTGTTTTTCTCCACCTACGTTCAGCTTTTCGACACTCTTTTTTCTGTTCTCACGGTCATGGCCTTTCTCCATGGAGATATTTTCTTCCCAGTCACTTCCTTTACCTTAGTTGGAGCAATGGCATCTATAACATTTTTTTAATTAAAATGATCTACTAGCTCATTTACTGAGATGTTAGCAGGGGCAAGTGTGGAAGAAAAATTCTGAGTAAACATTTCCCTAGTGTTTTCAGTTAAATATCGCTTTGTGGTTACCTCTTTTTGAACATTTTTGTGAACAGAAATAGAGCTCTCAAAGGATTGGGCCCAAACAGGATTGGGCCCAATACAGAGCCCTGCGGTACTCCAGTTGACAAACACTAGACTTATGGTTCTCAATTTGAACACATTGGGAGCGGGCTGAAAGATACGAATTAAAGAGGTTGGTGAATTGTATAGAAACATTTAAGTTGAGTATTTTTTGCAATAAGATGTTGTGATTAACAGTGTCAAAAGCTTTCTGTAAGTCAAGGAACACGGCCCCCACAACCCCACCCCTGTCCATTGATGCCTTAACTTTCTCCACGAAGAAGCATGTCGCTGTTTCTGTTGAGTGATTAGCCCTGAATCCAAATTGCATTGGATGCAGTGGAAAGGAGCTGTTGTTGAGATGATTGATGATTTGTTTGGCAATCAATTTCTCAAATACCTTGGATACTATGGGTAAGATACTGATGGGCCTATAGTTGGATGTCATGAGAGGGTCCCCACCATAGTTATCAAGAACACAAAACAGTTCTTTAGCCCCTCTGTCCTGGGGGTTGTCATCATGGATGTTAAAATCACCAACAATGACTAAACGGTCAAAGTCAAATCACAATATAGACAGCAGTTCAGTAAAGTCATCAAAAGAAGCTAAGAGTACAGCTGAACTCCCGCAGCCCTGGGGGGCCCCTACATTGGTTGTGATGGCAGATGACAGGGTTTGGTCAAGTTGCTCTCTACTGGTGAGGAAAGCGGCATACCAGTAAATCAGGTATGGATTTACTTCCATTTTGGCCATTTTTGACACCAAGATGTCTGCTTGTATTGTGTTGCTGCTGAGAAGTCTAGGAAGAGGGCTCTTGCTTAGGTGTGACGTTTATCTAAATGTTTAGTGATGATGTGAACCAGAGCAGCAACAGTACCACCCCCTTGCTTATAGGCAAATTGGTATGGATCAAGTACAGTGGGGCAAGTATTTAGTCAGCCACCAATTGTGCAAGTTCTCCCACTTAAAAAGATGAGAGGCCTGTAATTTTCATCCTAGGTATACCTCAACTATGAGAGACAAAATGAGAAAAAGAAATCCAGGAAATCGCATCGTCTGATTTTTAAAGAATTTATTTGCAAATTATGGTGGAAAATAAGTATTTGGTCAATAACAAAAGTTAATCTCAATACTTTGTTATATACCCTTTGTTGGCAATGACAGAGGTCAAACGTTTTCTGTAAGTCTTCACAAGGTTTTCACTGTTGCTGGTATTTTGGCCCTTTCCTCCATGCAGATCTCCTCTAGAGCAGTGATGTTTTGGGGCTGTTGCTGGGCAACACGGACTTTCAGCTCCCTCCAAAGATTTTCTATGGGGTTGAGATCTGGAGACTGGCTAGGCCACTCCAGGACCTTGAAATGCTTCTTACAGAGCCACTCCTTCGTTGCCCGGGCGGTGTGTTTGGGATCATTGTCATGCTGAAAGACCCAGCCACGTTTCATCTTCAATGCCCTTGCTGATGGAAGGAGGTTGTCACTCAAAATCTCACGATACATGGCCCCATTCATTCTTTCCTTTACACGGATCAGTGGTCCTGGTCCCTTTGCAGAGAAACAGCCCCAAAGCATGATGTCCCCCCACCCCCATGTTTCACAGTAGGTATGGTGTTCTTTGGACTCAGCATTCTTTCTCCTCCAAACACATCTACTTGAGTTTTTACCAAAAACTTCTAATTTGGTTTCATCTGACCATATGACATTCTCCCAATCCTCTTCTGGATCATCTAAATGCTCTCTAGCAAACTTCAGACGGGCCTGGACATGTACTGGCTTAAGCAGGGGGACACGTCTGGCACTGCAGGATTTGAGTCCCTGGGGGCGTAGTGTGTTACTGATGGTAGCCTTTGTTACTTTGGTCCCAGCTCTCTGCAGGTCATTGACTAGGTCCCCCCGTGTGGTTCTGGGATCTTTGCTCACCGTTCTTGTGACTTCCATTTTCTAATAATTGCTCCCACAGTTGATTTCTTCACACCAAGCTGCTTACCTATTGTAGATTCAGTCTTCTCAGCCTGGTGCAGGTCTACAATTTTGTTTCTGGTGTCCTTTGACAGCTCTTTGGTATTGGCCATAGTGGAGTTTGGAGTGTGACTGTTTGAGGTGAGGGGTGAGAGTCAAGCAAGTCAAGTCCTACGAAAGCCTGATGAATAACCGCAGTTTAAATCGGTTAAAAGACAGTGGTTATGAAACTAGAGTTTCTAACTAGAGGTGTGTGTGTGTGTGTGTCGTAGAGATGCGTGTGGTTAAAACGTAGCAGCCTGTGGTCGCTCGTTAGCTGTTCTAATGAAGGTAAACACAGTGAAGGCACAGCTCTTTGCAGCTGGTGCTGCTCTTCTCAGACTCTGCTGAGTTACACGTTACTGCCTCCTGGTGCTGCAGAGATTTCATGAAGTGAAGGAGGTTTTTCTTCTATGAAGCAGCTGTGGGCAGCAGATACTGGGAGTCACAGACATGAATACATAGGTCAAGGCAGACTGGTTCACAGACTCGCCTGTGTTGCCGATCCGGTGCTTGAACAAATAACTCTACACCCCTGGCCGAAATGTCCCTAAAATGAAGTCCGAGTTTGAAATATATCTCAAATAATGTAAGTATTTCCCCACATAAACATAACAGTCTGCAATGAAACGGCTGTATCCTGTGCGCTCCACTTCCTACTTTCTCTCTCTTTTTTTTCTTTCATTGCCCTCTAGGGGCTTCGTACGATACAAAAACAAATGCAAATATTTTATTTTAAAAAGTAAAGTCCTTTCGAGTCATCTGTCTCAAGCCTAAGTCTCAAGTCATGAATACCAAGTCAAGTTGAGTCTTTTATCAATGTTAGTCAAGCAAGTCTCAAGTAAAAAAATAGGCAAGTCAAGTCATGTGACTCGAGTCAAGTCATGTGACTCGAGTCCCCCACCTCTGGTATACTTTGGTTAGAATATTGCTGTATTACTGTATCAAATATAATAAACACAAACAGTTGATAAGTAGTATTTTGTTAACTCAAGGTTTATATTAAAGGGGACCTATCATGCAAAATGCACTTCTGTACGTCTTTTTATACCTGAATACGTGTTCCAGGGAACTCACCAAGTGTCAGAAAACACAACCCTCTCTATTTTCCTCCATACCCAAATCTCTAAAAAAGGGGCTGCAACGGATCTGATACAGACTGATCCAGATTTGAACACTTTACTGACGTCAGTCAAGTGTCGCTACGGCTATTGGTCAATTCTCCACCTATCAGGGGAATGAGAGGTTGGGCCACGGCCGGCCATTGCCGCTCGAAAGCGCTGGAGACACTGTAGTACATATGCCAGGCCTGTAAGTGGCGCTGTAGTCTGCCACAAAAGCAGCGAAGAAGACTTCCCTTGCATGGTTGCCATGGTTGCCCTTCTGTTTATTCTCCGCTGTGGCTCTTTTTCTCCCTCGCCAAGGCAAGCGTTTGCGCCTCCTGCTTTAAAACAAATGAATAATGACTCTATATAATCACATGTAAGGGATAATGTGCAGCGACGCGGTCATTATGGGGAAAAGACCACCGACAGGCTGATCAGGAGCCCGACGCGAAGCGGAGGGATCTAGATCGGCCTGAAGGCACATTATGCAATGTGCACATTATGCCGCTTATCACACGGCCACATTCTCAACCAAGTAACGACATGACTCCCAATATTAATTGAAATGCTTTTATTGATTTAAAAAATAGTTGTATGTATTGATTTAAATTGACATGCATCCGCTAAGAGAAATAGTCCGTTGTTACCGTTTGAACTAACGTAGCAACGGCAGGAACTGCTTCCATAGCGTTTTTGAGGAGCTTTTTGATTACAGATTTGAAAACATCGTTGCTTGCTTTAAAAGTAGCGCAATTCATGATGTCAAACCTTGGGAAGTATCTAGATATCCCTGCCCTAATGCCAAAGGAACTGCACACTGAATATGTGTCGCCGTTTGATGTCTGTCTGGACCGCTGCGTAAAAAGGAGGGTTTCTGCCCCGTTACTTCTCTTCTTACTTCGATAAGAATAAAACACTGTGGACGGAGATCTCTTTTTCTCCCCGCTGCAGCCCAGCAGCTGATCTCAGAGCACGCTCCCATCTCCTGCAGGGGAGCGTGGTCAGCTGCAGCTCACAGAATCAGCCCCCTGCAAAAACAGCACTGGAAAGAGCAAATAGAGCGAAATGAGGCGTGGCTAAAATGCAGGATCTTTTTGGTATTTTGAAAAAAAAACAATTTATATACTTATATAGCCCTACAATATATTGTTCAAATATAGCATGATAGGTCCACTTTAAGTGAGTTTTTATTGTGTTAACTTGTATTTATTCTTTTTAGATTGACTTTCTCTCTTTCTCTGTCCGTCTGTTCTAGAAACCCAAAGGAAGAGAGAGACGTCACAGCTGTCAGCAATGTGACAAATCCTTCACAACATCTGGACATTTAAAGAGCCACCTGCGTATTCACACAGGAGAAAAACCGTACAGCTGTGAAGAGTGTGGGAAAACTTTCACTACATCAGGTGCTCTCAAATCACATCAACGTATTCATACTAAAGAAAAACCATACAGCTGTGAAGAGTGTGGGACAACTTTCACTCAATCAAGTGCTCTCAAAACACATCAACGTATTCATACTAAAGAAAAACCATACAGCTGTGAAGAGTGTAGCACAACTTTCACTACATCAGGTGCTCTCAAATCACATCAACGTATTCATACTGGAGAAAAACCGTACAGCTGTGAAGAGTGTGGGACAACTTTCACTCAATCAAGTGCTCTCAAATCACATCAACGTATTCACACTGGAGAAAAACCGTACTGGTGTGAAGAGTGTGGGACAACTTTCAGTGCATCAGGTGCTCTCAAATCACATCACCGTATTCATACTGGAGAAAAACCGTACTGGTGTGAAGAGTGTGGGACAACTTTCAGTACATCAAGTGCTCTCAAAAGACATCACCGTATTCATACTGGAGAAAAACCTTACAGCTGTGAAGAGTGTGGGACAACTTTCACTACATCAAGTGCTCTCAAATCACATCACCATATTCATACTGGAGAAAAACCGTTCTGGTGTGAAGAGTGTGGGACAACTTTCAGTACATCAGGTGCTCTCAAAAGACATCAACGTATTCATACTGGAGAAAAACCTTACAGCTGTGAGGAGTGTGGGACAACTTTCACTAGATCAGATGCTCTAGAAAAACATCACCGTATTCATACTGGAGAAAAACCGTACTGGTGTGAAGAGTGTGGGACAACTTTCACTTCATCAAGTGCTCTCAAAACACATCACCGTATTCACACTGGAGAAAAACCGTACTGGTGTGAAGAGTGTGGGACAACTTTCACTACATCAAGTGGTCTCAAATCACATCTTCGTGTTCACACAGGAGAAAAACCATAGTGGTATTAAGAGTGTAGGAGCCGCAATTAAGCATATTGTTTTTTTCACAGTTTACAATAAACAATTCCCATCTATAGAGTGGCGAAGTCACGCCTATCTACTTCCGCTCCATGGGACCTTATTTCGGAAAAATAATGTATTGAAGTCAATGGAGAGAGAACTTATCTTTCGATCCCGTTTGAATTGTGCCATGAATTACACGTGATGTTTGTCAATCTTAACAAATCATTTCCATTTAAAAAAGTCATTTGTCGTAAAAACTGTTGAAATATAAGACTATGAAAAATACGCAACTACTAATCCCAGAGTCGCGTAAGTGATGTCACAATTGTTTTCCTCCACTAAGATCAGCGGCATTAGAGATGATCCGATCACGTGATTTTTAAAAGATCGGAATCGAGAGAAAAAGATCGGGGATCTTTTTTTTTTTTTATAATTTAAATTTTTTTTTTAATTTAATGTTCCAAAACAAAAATGACCATGCGCACGTCTTAAAGTCCTCCTGAGGCCTTAGTTTTGGTTTAAAATTACACATCATGTATGTGTTGCTTCTTTTGGGCTTGTTTTGCTTATTTCTCTCAAATCTGGCAACAGAGTGGGCGCAGTGTCTAATAGTAAGCTAACGAGAGGCTACGTTCAGCTGGTGACTCGGGAGTCGGGACAGAGAAAATGTTAGGAGTTTGGAAGTATTATAGAATTGAAAGCGAAGGCAGTGTAACAGCCAGATGCAATGTTTGCAAGGCGGAGGTTCTGCGTGGTGGAAAGAACAGAGCTACGTTCAACGCGACCAATCTAATACGCCACCTGAGAAACAAACACCAACACGGCGATTACACTAGGGCTGTACCCGAATATTCGTTCGTTGAAGTACTATTCAGGTTTCAATTTCGTTATTCGGAAATTCGTTTTGTTTGTCTTTTCATTTTTTTTCTCCTATTTTTTTAAATTGATTTTATTGAAATCTCCAATATTACATTACATTTAGCTGACGCTTTTATCCAAAGCGACTTACAATAAGTACATTCGACCAGGAAGACACAACCTTGAATGAGACAGAATCATATAAGTACATCAGGTATCATAGAGCCAAACATTTCAAGTGCTACTCAGCTGGCTTTAGAGAAGCCAGTCCTTTATTAGTATTTAAGTGCTTTGTTAGTAATTCTATCGCTCGAAGTGGAGTCGAAAGAGAAGAGTTTTCAGTCTGCGCCGGAAGATGTGCAGGCTTTCTGCTGTCCTGATGTCAATGGGGAGCTCATTCCACCATTTGAGAGCCAGGATAGCAAACCCACGTGTTTTTGCTGATGGGAACTTGGGTCCCCCTCGCAGCGAGGGTGCAGCGAGTCGTTTGGCTGACGCAGAGCGTAGTGCACGCACTGGGGTGTACAGTTTAACCATGTCCTGGATGTAGGAAGGGCCAGATCCATTCGCAGCATGGTATGCAAGTACCAGTGTCTTGAAGTGGATTCTAGGAGCCAGTGAAGGGAGCGGAGTGTTGTGGGAACATTTTGGAAGGTTGAAGACCAGACGAGCCGTGAGGTGACGAGAGCCTGGACCAGAACCTGCGTGGCTTTCTGGGTCAGCTGGGGACGAATCTTCCTGATGTGGGAAAGCGTGTATCTGCAGCAACAGCGATGTTTGCAGTGAAGGACAGGTTGTTATCTAGGGTCACACCCAGATTCCTTGCAGTCTGAGTCGGGGAAACAACAGAGGTGCCGATGTTGATTGTCAGGTCAAGAGTGGGACAATCTTTTCCTGGAAGGAAAAGCAGTTCAGTCTTGTCAAGGTTGAGCTTGAGGTGATGAGCAGACATCCACTGAGAGATGCCAGCTAGACAAGCAGAGATGCGTGCGACGACCTGGGTCCCTGAGCGGGGAAAGGACAGAATGAATAGGGTGTCGTCAGCGTAGCAGTGGTATGAAAAACCATGCGGGCTAATGACTGATCCGAGCGAGTTTGTGTACAGGGAGAAGAGGAGGGGACCAAGAACAGAGCCCTGAGGGACCCCTGTAGTTAATTGACAAGGGTCGGACTCGGACCCTCTCCAAGTTGCCCTGTAGGTACGGTCTTTGAGGTATGAGGTGAGGAGGGAAAGTGCAGAGCCTGAAACTCCAAGTTCTTGGAGAGTGCGAAGGAGGATCTGATGGTTCACCATGTCGAATGCAGCTGACAGGTCCAACAGGATGATGACAGAGGAGAGGGATGCTGCTTTGGCAGTGTGCAGTTCCTCAGTGACAGCAATGAGAGCAGTTTCTGTGGAGTGACCTGCCTTGAAACCAGATTGGAAAGAAAGACAGCGCGTTCAAGTGTTTTAGATGGGAACGGGAGGAGAGAGACAGGCCTGTAGTTTATAACATCAGACGGGTTGAGAGTGGGTTTCTTTAGGAGAGGGTTTACTCTTGCCTCCTTGAGACTGTTTGGAAAGTGACCAGAAGTTAGAGAAGTGTTGATGAAATGGGTGAGAAACGGTAGAATATCAGGAGCGATAGTCTGAAGGAGGTTTGAAGGGATAGGGTCCAGAGGACAGGTGGTAGGGCGGGCAGAGGTAATGAGGGTAAGAACCTCACTTGGAGAGAGAGGGGAAAAGGAGGTTGGTGTGTGGGTGAAAGGAGGGTCTGGTGACCCAGCGGGGAGTAAAGGTGAGTCAGAAAAAGAAGAGCGAATATCATCAACCTTTTTTTCAAAGTGGTTAACAAAGTCGCTTGACAGAAGTGAGGAGGGGGGAGGGGCTTTGGGAGGGTCCAAGAGGGTGGAGAAGATGGAAAATAGTTTTTTGGAATAGGAAGATTGGATCTTATCTTGAAAGAAAGTGCTTTTTGCCTGAGAGATGGATGCAGAGAAAGAGGAGAGGAGAGCCTGATAGGTTAGGAGGTCTTCACGGTGTTTGGATTTCCACCGTTTCCGCTCTGCTGCCCGAAGGACGGTTCTATTGGCACGCAGTGCGTCATTTAGCCAGGGAGCAGGAGGGGACTGACGAGCCTGCCGAGATGTGAGAGGACAGAGAGAGTCCAGAGAGGATGAGAGAGTAGAGAGGAGAGTTTCTGCAGCAGAGTTTGGAGGCAGGAGTTGGAACGAGTCAGAGGAAGGGAGGGCTGAGAGCACCGATGAGGCAAAGGTAGAGGGGGAGAGGGAACGAAGGTTACGGCGGACAGGTGCAGGATGAGAAGAGATTAGTTTGTTATGTTTGGAAAGGGGTAGAGAGAATGAAATGAAGAAGTGATCGGATGTGTGGAGCGGGTTTACAGAGAGGTTAGAAGTAGTGCAGTTCCTTGAGAATGAGATCAAGGACATTGCCAGCTTTATGAGTTGGTGGGGATGGAGACAGTGAGAAAGCGAGAAAGCAAAGGCGGTTAACAGAGATGTTAGTTCATCTATCTTCCCCGTCTGGAGGTTGAAGTCTCCGAGAAGTACAGCAGGAGGGCCAGTTTCAGGGATGTGTGAGAGGAGATGATCTAATTCCTCCAAGAAGTCCCCCAAGGCGCCTGGTGGACGGTAGAGAACAACAATGGTTAATTGTATAGGATGGGTTACTGTGACAGCATGGAATTCAAAGTTGGAAGGAGTGAAGTTAGGTAGCTTGAAGAGGGAAAAGCTCCATTTGGGAGAGAGCAGGAGACCAGTGCCACCTCCTCTGCCAGTGGGTCTGGGTGTATGGGAGAGAGCTGCTGGGGTGGATGTGTTGGATGGAGTAATCCAGGTCTCAGTGAGAGCAAGGAAGTCCAGAGACTGCAGGGAAGCGTAGCCAGAGATGAAGTCAGCCTTAGGAACAGCTGACTGGCAGTTCCACAGGCCACCTGAAACTAGATGTTGGATCTCAGTGGAGCATGTGGGATAGACGAGAGCAGGCCGGTTATATCGATTACGAGATACACGGGGCCAGTGATAATTGCGAGAGGACACATGAACAGGAATGGAGAAAATACACATGATTATAGCATGAGGGGCTAAACAACCAAATTAAATAAAACACCAATGATACTTAGCTCAATCAAAGTAGGATTTGCCTCCTCTTTGCCACCCTTGTGACTCCAGCAGGACTCCAATGTCTTTGTCAGTCTGACGCTCCAGGAAATAGCTACCTAAAATGGAGCCTGATTGCTGAGTTCTCACAGCTGTGGGGCCACGCCCCTCTAATTAGTTAACTCTCTACAGCTGATGGGTGACAGCAGAGTGTCCCTGCCTATATTGTAATGCAGGCTTGAGTGCCAGACTGAGACCTGTGTTACAGGATCACTTGAGCAGATCTGAGATTTAAAATCTCTCAAAAGCGCCGTTTTAGCTACAATAACTGCAGAACAATTATACCGAGTAGAATAAATGAAACGGAGAAGTCTAATTAAACAAGAATATAACTTACAGTGGTTGCTGCCTCAACAGGTAGTGTCGTCACCCGGTCGAGATGCACACTGCATCACTGCACACACAATATCAACGTAAGAGCTTGTGCCTCTTCGGGGGGTGCTAACACTTAACCATAAACGTTATAGTTTACTTTCTCCGTCTTTATATGTAGATATTACTTTTCTCCGTTAATCTCCGTCACGTTGTTTCCAAAGCAACAACAACTTCCTGTCAACAGCGCTACCTCTCCTTCAAAATAAAAGCATGTCCACAAATAGGAAGCCAAGCCAAATTACACTTAAGACATTTACAACTGCAACGAAAGTAACAAACACAATGCGATATGCTTTTCAATTTCAAAGAACACAAATTGGGTTACATTATTTATTATTTGTAACTGAATGAGAACTTGTGAAGCTAGTCAAGCTACCTCTTTCCAGTAGAGTTATTTTTGTTTTTTTACTGCACTATCTGCATTCAATTTGTTTACATGGTTATTTTGTGGTGGACCACTGATAAGCTTTATTTTGTTTTGATCCAATGCTGCTGTGAAAAAAAGAAGCTATATCCATGTTGGATAGTTGGGTACTGTCATTTAAATTAAAAAAATAACCTTAAGGGACAACTTGAATGCTTTTTTCTCCTCTTAATGCATTGCATAAAGATCGGATTGGGAAAAATCGGTATCGGCAGATTGTCAAAATCAAATGATCGGAAGTAAAAAAAGGTGATCGGGACATCCCTAAGCGCCATAGAGATAGATTCTAAGATAACTTTAACAAGATGCCTGTGTGCTTAGTACCAGGTTGTTATCATACCAGCAATGGGTCTTGCTCGTTCTTTCGCTTCCCGTCTGATGAAAGGACCAGGAGTGGCTGGATCAAGTTAGCTACCTAGCTAGTAGCTAGCATGTTAGTTAGCATTACAGACTTGTTATTTTTATTAGCCTTAACATGAAGTAACATTAAGTAAGGCAAGGCAAGGCAAGGCAAGTTTATTTATAGAGCACTTTTCAACACAAGGCAATTCAAAGTGCTTTACAACAAATGAAAGACATTAAGAAAATGGCATTTAAAATCAGTCATTAAAAAGAAAAGCTAATAAAATAAACATTAAAAGAAGAAATACATGGATAAACACTAAAAGAAAAAATACATGGATAAAAGTTACAGTGCAGTCTAAGATATGAATAGTTCAATTAAAAGCAGCGACAAAAAGAAAAGTCTTTAGTCTGGATTTGAAAGTAGTCAGAGTTGCAGCGGACCTGCAGGTTTCTGGGAGTTTGTTCCAGATGGAGCATAATAACTGAACGCTGCTTCTCCATGTTTAGTTCTGACTCTGGGGACAGAAAGCTGACCAGTCCCTGAAGACCTGAGAGATCTGGATGGTTCATCATTTAGCAGGAGGTCACAAATGTATTTTGGGCCTAAACCATTCAAAGCTTTATAAACCAGCAGCAGTGTTTTGAAATCTATTCTTTGACACACAGGAAGCCAGTGTAAAGACTTCAGAACAGGAGTGATGTGATCCACTTTCTTAGTGTTGGTGAGTACTCGAGCAGCGGCGTTCTGAATCAGCTGCAGCTTCCTAATAGATGTTTTAGTGAGACCTGTGAAGACACCATTGCAGTAGTCCAGTCTACTGAAGATAAAAGCATGGACAAGTTTTTCCAAATCCTGCTGCGACATTAGTCTTTTAATCCTAGATATGTTCTTTAGGTGATAGTAGGCTGATTTAGTAACTGTTTTAATGTGGCTGTTGAAACTCAGGTCAGAGTCCATGACTACACCTAGATTTCTGGCTTTATCTGTTGTTTTGAACATTGCAGACTGAAGCTCAGCGCTAACCTTTATACGTTCTGCCTTGGCTCCAAAAACCATTACCTCAGTTTTATCTTTGTTTAATTGGAGAAAGTTCTGACACATCCAGTCATTGATTTGTTCAATGCACTTACTCAGTGTTTGAATTGGAGCATAGTCTCCTGTTGAAACTGTTACGTAAATTTGTGTGTCATCTGCATAGCTATGGTAACTTATTTTGTTGTTTTTCATTATCTGAGCCAGTGGTAGCATGTAGATGTTAAAGAGAAGAGGCCCCAGGATGGAGCCTTGAGGAACCCCACATGTCATATTTGTCAACTCAGATGTGTATTTACCTATAGAAACAAAGTTGTTTCTGTCCTTTAAGTAGGATTCAAACCAATTTAGGACGGTTTCCGAAAGTCCCACCCAGTTTTCCAGTCGGTCTAGTAATATGCTGTGGTCAACAGTGTCAAATGCAGCACTGAGATCTAATAATACTAACACTGAAGTTCTGCCACTGTCTGTGTTTAAGTGGATGTCATTAAAGACCTTTTACAAGAGCAGTCTCAGTACTGTGGTTTGGACGAAAGCCTGACTGGAACACATCGAAACAGTCATTTAAATGCAAAAAATTACTCAGCTGTTGAAAAACAACTTTTTCAATGATTTTACCTAGAAATGGCAGGTTTGATATGGGCCTGTAATTGTTCATTACTGAAGCATCTAGATTATTCTTTTTTAAGAGCGGTTTAATGACTGCAGTTTTCAGGGCCTGTGGAAAAATACCTGAGTGAAGAGACTTGTTTACTATATGAAGTAGATCTGAGGCCATGCAAGGCAAAACATCTTTAAAAAATCCCGTTGGAATAATATCAAGGCAGCAGGAGGAGGATTTCAGAAGTTGAATAATGTCCTCTAGGTTTTTATCATTAATCTGATGGAATTGTGTCATGGTGTTTGAATTGATGTTAAGTGGACACAGAGACAACACATTTGCTGTTCCTGATACAGAGGCACTGACTGCTTGTCTTATTTTCTGAATTTTGTCAGTGAAGAAGGCAAAATCATTGCACTCCCTGGTGGATAGAAATTCAGAGGCTACTGACACTGGGGGGTTAGTTAGTCTGTCGACGGTAGCAAACAAGGCACGTGCATTGTTTTTGTTTTTGGTAATGATGTCAGAGAAGAACGATTGTCGTGCGTTTTTCAATTCCAAATTATAAAGGCTAAGTCTCTCTTTATAGATTTCAAAGTGAACCTGGAGATTTGTTTTTCGCCACCTGCGTTCAGCTTTTCGACATTCTCTTTTTTCTGCTCTCACGCTCATGGCTTTTCTCCATGGAGATATTTTCTTGCCAGTCACTTCTTTTACCTTAGTTGGAGCAATGGCATCTATAATATTTTTAATTTTTGAATTAAAATGATCTACTAGCTCATTTACTGAGATGTTAGCAGGGGCAAGTGTGGAAGAAAAATTCTGAGTAAACATTTCCCTAGTGTTTTCAGTTAAATATCGCTTTGTGGTTACCTCTTTTTGAACATTTTTGTGAACAGAAATAGAGCTCTCAAAGGAATGAACAGAGAGCGCAACATCAGTCACCACAACCTTAGAGATATTCAGACCCTTTGAGATAATTAAGTCCAGAGTGTGCCCCTTATTGTGCATGGGCTCCGCCACATGCTGAGTCAGTCCATGGCTATCAAGAACACAAAACAGTTCTTTTGCCCCTCTGTCCTGAGGGTTGTCAACATGGATGTTAAAATCACCAACAATGACTAAACGGTCAAAGTCAATACACACTATAGACAGCAGTTCAGTAAAGTCATCATAAAAGCTTGCACAGTATTTGGGTGGTCTATAGATATTTAGGAACAGAGCTCGAGAGGAGCATTTCAGCTGAAGGGCCACATATTCAAAAGAAGCAAAGTTCCCATAAGATGTCTTCCTGCATTGAAGGGAATCATTGAACAGAATAGCAACTCCACCCCCTTTCTTATGCATTCTTTCCTGACTCATAAAACTAAAGTTGGGAGGGGTTGATTCGATAAGAACAGCTGCACTGTTATTTTGTTCAATCCAAGTTTCTGTTAACATAAAATCAAGATTGTGCTCAGTGATAAAATCATTGATTAAAAATGTTTTTCCTGCCAAAGACCTGACATTTAATAAAGCTAGTTTAAGTTTGTTAAACACACTATCAGTCAGGTTTTTTGTAACAAGCTGTCGCTGACATGGAATCACTGCTAAATTAGATGAACTCACACAAACGTTTGAGCGCTTCCTGTATCTACGATGATTCACCGCTCTTAATCTATTACCTATCAACACAGATATCGGCAAAGCTACAGGCAGGCAGGGCCCTGGCATGTCCTGGAAAGAGTTGAGAGTGCCATACGCCCTTGAGCCTGGACCCAGCACACATCAGTAAGTAACCCAACATGTTAAACAGTAAGAGTAGTCATATTTCGTGAACCCTTTGAAGAGTACTGTCACCGGTGTGATCATTCTATAATACACCATTTAAGCCCGAGGGAGAAATGCTCACGCTAGCATCTGTGATCTGTTCTACTTCACGCAGAAATGGTTGACATTAAACATTAAAAAGACCAGGCAGTTCAGAGAGAATCAAAGGAAGGCAGCTTTGCATGACATTCTTCTGGACGTGTTTCATTGTGGTGATAGTGAGGGGAGTCAATCATTTTGTTGACAAGACAGTAGTGACGGCCATCTTGGTGACGTGTGTTGTTCTGAGAGACCGGAGATGTAGTTCATTGAGCGTTTCACACAAACAAATGTGTCCACAGTTTTACGACACTTTTTTTTTTGACTTGCAAAATGATCTTTTAAATTAACAAACATCATATGTGTAATTCGTGGCACAATTCAAACGGGATCAAAAGATAATCTTTGTCTCTCCATTGACTTCAATACATCATTTTTTCTAAATAAGGTCCCATGGAGCTCCACCGGAAGGGGAGGGACTTCGCCTCTCTATTGGCCTTGTGTTGGGTAATCCTTTTTTCCATTACAGATCCCATCCCAACAGCGCCATCTGTTGACGTCACGTCAGAATTGACATGCATAATGTTCACTGTTCCTTAAGTTTCGTTTTCTGGCTGTCCGTCTGCCGACAGCTGTTTCAACCAGCTGACATTATTGCAGCATTAAATCCAAGCCATTGTCCAATGCAGCTTATGATTCCAATATACGATCCAGTTTGAATGCTGCTCATACCCGGCCGCTTTCCCAGCCTCCCAGCCTCTCGGCCTCTCCTTTCGCCTCTTGATGAGCGCAGGTGGTGACAAGCTCCAGCTGATTGTGGCGTGTTGTCCCGCTGATCCGGGATGATGTGTCGGTTGTGAAGTAATCCAATTGTTTGTCCGGTGAAAACGATCCTTAATCCAATGCGATATGTTTCTTATTGTCCAGTTTCACTCATAGAGTACGATTCCACTGAATGTAATGGCAGTTTAAATGTTCCAGTGTCCTATATCTTTTGCCATTACTTCACAGGAGGGTTTAGAGTGATCCTGACGCAGACACAACCATATGAAGTTCCGGTCTTTTGCTGCAGTTTTAGAATGATGTTTTATTGCTTTACATGCCAAGGTTTAAGTACACGGTGTCAATAGTTGTAGTATGAGCATCAGCTGGGGCTGGGCTGGCCGTCTGGTAGAGTCGGTATGCTCTTCCTCTCCTGTCACCTCTTCCTCTCCTGTCACCTCTTCCTCTCCTGTCACCTATGACCCCTTTTATACACCCCGCCACCAACTGTTCAAAAATAATATTGCACTATTCATATAAATAAGGTAAACTGAGACACCAACAACACCCATAAAATGGCTCCAACAAAGGGTGTGGGAAAACCTTTTCTTATTCACCTTAAAGTCCATGAGCGAGTTTCACTGTTCACATGCTTCATGTATCTGGAACATATTTACGATGTTTTCAGTTTGATTCTATTCTCTTGTTGAAATGATCAGACTACCAAAAATAAAAAGGCCTTAGAAACAGACTCGTAACCCTGAGTATTTGTTGTGTTTTGCAGCATATTATAAACATGTCATTCCCTTATCTTCAAATACCCCAGGTTGTGAAGGTATGTATTTGAGGTGTACTGTCCACATCGCAGACCTGAAGTCGTGCAGTCATTTCTCAAAGATGGTGTGGCATACAGGGAGGTGCAATCTCCTGATGGTATAGACCAGCGGTACTCAACCTTGTCCTAATCAGGAGCCACATTGACGAAAAAATATTTTTGCAAGAGCCACAATCCAAAAGCGCTCCTTTCCTCCCTGAAACCATTATGCATTTGAGAATATGGATAATAGTAATATGTTACTAAGGAATGAAACGCATAATGTACAGTGCAATAACTGTGATTTATTATTTTCACTGCAACCACAAAACACACATTGCTGATCATCACTGCCCATAACAACAGATAACAGACAGCATGTTTACTGATCCTCACTGCCCATAACAACAGATAACAGACAGCATGTTTACTGATCCTCACTGCCCATAACAACAGATAACAGACAGCATGTTTACTGATCATCACAGCCCATAACAACAGATAACAGACAGCATGTTTACTGATCATCACAGTCCATAACAACAGATAACAGACAGCATGTTTACTGATCATCACAGTCCATAACAACAGATAACAGACGGCATGTTTACTGATCATCACAGCCCATAACAACAGATAACAGACAGCATGTTTACTGATCATCACAGCCCATAACAACAGATAACAGACAGCATGTTTACTGATCATCAGCCCATAACAACAGATAACAGACAGCATGTTTACTGATCATCACAGCCCATAACAACAGATAACAGACGGCATGTTTACTGATCATCACAGCCCATAACAACAGATAACAGACAGCGTGTTTACTGATCATCACTGTCCATATAACAGCAGATTATAGACAGCAGGGGTTGTCAGAAGAGTAATGTTGTACTTACTTCACACTCAATGTGATTTCTGACACTCCTTCTGCCGCACAAGTGATTTGAAGTCGGGCTCTGCGCTGGAAACGGCGATCCGAAGGGCCTCTGTTGTGTGCTGCAGACTCAATCTGTTTCGGTTGCGACATTTTATTTTTGAGAGCGCAGAGAATGCTGCTTCACACCGGTATGTGGACGGAAACATTGAGATGATGCGTCTTGCCAGTCTGGAGATATTTGGTAGATGCCCCACCAGTTTCCAAAAGTCCACGACATCTGTAATCCGAAACTGACGCTGAAGTTCATCTGAGCTCTTTAACTCCACGAACTCCATTTGAAGCTGCACAAGTCCGAGCTGGTCGCTTATTTGCTTCATTTCATTGACCTCAATCAGGAATGGGTTTTTCACAAGTAGAAAAATATTGCTATGGTCCTTGAAGTTGTGGAATCTTGATGTGTAGTTTTGCTTGAGCTCAGTTAGCACGTCACAGAATTGTGATTGACAGGGCAGGAGAGCGTCTGCATGCATCGCCATCACTTTCTGCACGGTGGGGAAGAAACGGTAATCAGAACCACGGACACTTTGTTCGAGTACATCCAGTTTGTCAGAAAATACACTGACAGCCGTGTCGAGCTCATACACGGTCTTGTTTCATCCCTGCATCTTGAGATTAAGTTCGTTCAAGTGCTGCGTAATGTCACACAGGAACGCAACAGACAGCACCCACTCTTTATCATCCAAAAAGGAAAATCGGGAAGTCTATAATTAACCACTTCGATTACATTTGCCATCACTTCATTCAGACATTCGAACTGAGCAAACAAGGCTTGTTGATGCACAATACAATGGTATGAGAAAATACCCTCCGCAGCAACCCCACCGTTTCTCAGCGTTTCTTTCAGCAAAGCCGCGGCTCCGTTCCTCTTACCAAGCATCGCCGGTGCGCCATCTGTTGTGAATGCTGTGATTTTTTTCTGGTCCAATGTTAAACTTTTCTAATGTTTCCAGCACAGCGTTTTTTATTTCAATGCCCGTTGTTCCATTTTCCAGTGAAACCATGTCAAGCAGTTCTTCTGTAATGTCAAACTTACTGTTGATCGCTCGGATAAAGATGAGTAATTGTGGCGTGTCATTGATATCCAAGCTTTCGTCCATTGCAAGGCTGACAAACTCAGCGGATGACAGTTTGTCCTTAAGAGTATGTGCAATGTTCTCTGAAATGTCTGATGCCCTCCTAGCTACAGTAGAATCCGACAGTTGCATTTTTTTTGCCTCTCGTTCCAGGTCTTTTTTCTCAGGAAACAACGTTGAACAAGCCAGCAGTATGCAATCCTTCACCATTTCTCCATCAGTATATGGCTTCATCTTTTTCATCAGTTCATGTGTGATTTTGTAGGATGCCTCTGTCGCTCTTTCACTCGTATTAGTGTGGAATAAGTTTTTTTGAGCAGTTCGGTTCTGTTTGAGTCTCGCCAGCTTTTCCACCCTCAGCTCTCCACCTTTCGGAAAGTCGGTACTGAACTTCGGGTGTTTTGTGTCGTGATGGCGCTGCAAATTGGACCTTTTAAATTGTGAAATGACGTTGTCACAAAGCAGGCAGATGCATTTTCCCGAACCGGTGGAGACGAAGAAAAACTCGAGTTCCCAGTCCTCTTTAAATGTTCGATATTCCTCTTCATATTTTCGTTTCCTATATTCCTTTGTCATTTTTGCATAGTGCTGTAAGCTAGTTTTCCCAGTGTGACGGAGCAATTATCTCGCGCACCTGCAACCAGAGCGCGAAACCTGCAACCAGAGCGCGAAACCTGAAACCAGAGCGCGAAACCTGAAACCAGAGCGCGAAACCTGAAACCAGAGCGCGAAACCTGAAATAATTTGTGATTGGTTGTTCAGAGGGATTGGGGGACGGCTTAATAGACTGATGTGTGTGATGACTGATGTGTGACTTGTGAGTGATAATGAAATGTTGATGAATTCTGCTGACAATGTTTTTGTTTTTCGTTTTTTAAAGATTGTTTTAGATTATTTATTTTTTAAGTAGGACTTAAAAGAGCCGCAACTAGTCTTAAAGGAGCCGCATGCGGCTCGCGAGCCGCGGGTTGAGTATCGCTGGTATAGACTGTATTATAGTGCAAATCTGCAACCCTAGAAAACAAGATAATATTAGGATAATCCATTTATACAACCCATGTCCAAATCTAACCACTGATATATTTAAAGAAATAGCAGAAAATAAACATAGGAAGGAAGTTGTGTGGTGATTTCAATGCACACAACAGTCTACGGGGCAGCAAGCATACAGACAGTAACGGAAACATAGTGGAAGAAATGCTGGAGGAAAGAACACTATATGCCTTAATGATGGACATGGCACAAGAGTAGATGTTCACAGGGGGAACGTCTCATGCCTGGATCTGACATTAGTGTCAAACTGTGTTACGGCTGCTGCCTTCCTGGTCCTCTTAACTGTGTTAATGTGTGTTGCATGTAAATGAGCAGTGCGATTGCCCTGTCGTAATTGGCTGCCATCTCCTGGTCCGCCCCCTGAAGATTGTGATTGGAGCAGGCCGGGTCCGACGCACTCCAATCGCAGCGTACAGCTGGCGCACACCTGCTGGAGACGACTACAAAGCCTGGGGACAATCATCACTCTGAGGCTCTGCTGGGTGAACAGACGGCTCTCGCTACTTGCTCTTCGTTCTGTGGTTGAATTGTGTGGTCTGTGTTTTGTAGTGTGATATGATTAGATGTGACTATGGGATTAGAGTATCTGAGTCTTTAAGTTGACGGTAGTTGTTTAGTTTAGCGGTGTTTTTTTACAGCCTCCTGTTCTTTAGTTAGTACCACTTTGACAGTGAGGGTTTTAGTTACTATTTAGTTTATCTATTTCTTTGTATGTAAACGGGCTCCCTTTTTAGAGTCCTCCCTTTGTTTGGTTGTTTATGTAAACTTGCGCCCTTGTGGCCACTTTGTTTGTTTCAGGCTGCCTGCCTGCCATTTTGTTTCACCCTGGTATAATAAAGCCATTTATAATTATTACCAATTCCAATCTGGTGTATGTTGCTTTCCTCTTCCCCTAGTCGGGACGTAACAAACTGTTTGGTTCATACATGCGAATGGTTTGTTTTGAATAACTCCACTGTAGGAAGTGACCATTATCCAGTGCTTCCTAAAATGAATACTAATGTATATATGCAGGAAGGAGGTGTGATAACCAGGTGGTGCTTTGCTAAAGCTGATTGGGGGAAATGTAGGATATGGTGAGAGGAGTCGGTACACCTGCTAACATCAGAGGGAAGCATAGAGGTCATTACAAGCCACATAACGCAACATATACTAAATGCAGCAGAGAACAGTATGCCCAAAGCAACAACCAAGGGTAGGAAGAAAGTGGTGCCATGGTGGAATGAGGAATGCAGCAGGGCTACTAAAGAGCGGAACGATGCACTTAGAGAATTAAAGAAACATGACACAAAATAATGTTATAGAGTTTCAAAGGAAAAGGGCAGCTGCTCGAAGGACAGTAAAATACACACAAAAGAGAACATGGAGAGAATGGTGTTCTACCGTTGGCAGAGGAGTAACATTAGGGGATGTCTGGTCCATGTTTAAGCAGAGGAGTAACATTAGGGGATGTCTGGTCCATGTTTAAGCAGAGGAGTAACATTAGGGGATGTCTGGTCCATGTTTAAGCAGAGGACTAACATTAGGGGATGTCTGGTCCGTGTTTAAGCAGAGGAGTAACATTAGGGGATGTCTGGTCCATGTTTAAGCAGAGGAGTAACATTAGGTGATGTCTGGTCCATGTTTAAGCAGAGGACTAACATTAGGGGATGTCTGGTCCATGTTTAAGCAGAGGAGTAACATTAGGGGATGTCTGGTCCATGTTTAAGCAGAGGAGTAACATTAGGGGATGTCTGGTCCGTGTTTAAGCAGAGGAGTAACATTAGGGGATGTCTGGTCCATGTTTAAGCAGAGGAGTAACATTAGGGGATGTCTGGTCCATGTTTAAGCAGAGGACTAACATTAGGTGATGTCTGGTCCATGTTTAAGCAGAGGACTAACATTAGGGGATGTCTGGTCCATGTTTAAGCAGAGGAGTAACATTAGGGGATGTCTGGTCCATGTTTAAGCAGAGGAGTAACATTAGGGGATGTCTGGTCCATGTTTAAGCAGAGGAGTAACATTAGGGGATGTCTGGTCCATGTTTAAGCAGAGGAGTAACATTAGGGGATGTCTGGTCCATGTTTAAGCAGAGGACTAACATTAGGGGATGTCTGGTCCATGTTTAAGCAGAGGACTAACATTAGGGGATGTCTGGTCCATGTTTAAGCAGAGGAGTAACATTAGGGGATGTCTGGTCCATGTTTAAGCAGAGGAGTAACATTAGGGGATGTCTGGTCCATGTTTAAGCAGAGGAGTAACATTAGGGGATGTCTGGTCCATGTTTAAGCAGAGGAGTAACATTAGGGGATGTCTGGTCCATGTTTAAGCAGAGGACTAACATTAGGTGATGTCTGGTCCATGTTTAAGCAGAGGAGTAACATTAGGGGATGTCTGGTCCATGTTTAAGCAGAGGACTAACATTAGGGGATGTCTGGTCCATGTTTAAGCAGAGGACTAACATTAGGGGATGTCTGGTCCATGTTTAAGCAGAGGAGTAACATTAGGGGATGTCTGGTCCATGTTTAAGCAGAGGAGTAACATTAGGGGATGTCTGGTCCATGTTTAAGCAGAGGAGTAACATTAGGGGATGTCTGGTCCATGTTTAAGCAGAGGAGTAACATTAGGGGATGTCTGGTCCATGTTTAAGCAGAGGAGTAACATTAGGGGATGTCTGGTCCATGTTTAAGCAGAGGACTAACATTAGGGGATGTCTGGTCCATGTTTAAGCAGAGGACTAACATTAGGGGATGTCTGGTCCATGTTTAAGCAGAGGAGTAACATTAGGGGATGTCTGGTCCATGTTTAAGCAGAGGACTAACATTAGGTGATGTCTGGTCCATGTTTAAGCAGAGGACTAACATTAGGGGATGTCTGGTCCATGTTTAAGCAGAGGAGTAACATTAGGGGATGTCTGGTCCATGTTTAAGCAGAGGAGTAACATTAGGGGATGTCTGGTCCATGTTTAAGCAGAGGAGTAACATTAGGTGATGTCTGGTCCATGTTTAAGCAGAGGACTAACATTAGGGGATGTCTGGTCCATGTTTAAGCAGAGGACTAACATTAGGGGATGTCTGGTCCATGTTTAAGCAGAGGAGTAACATTAGGGGATGTCTGGTCCATGTTTAAGCAGAGGAGTAACATTAGGTGATGTCTGGTCCATGTTTAAGCAGAGGAGTAACATTAGGGGATGTCTGGTCCATGTTTAAGCAGAGGACTAACATTAGGGGATGTCTGGTCCATGTTTAAGCAGAGGACTAACATTAGGGGGATGTCTGGTCCATGTTTAAGCAGAGGAGTAACATTAGGGGATGTCTGGTCCATGTTTAAGCAGAGGAGTAACATT
Source organism: Harpagifer antarcticus (assembly GCA_902827135.1). Lineage (NCBI taxonomy): Eukaryota > Metazoa > Chordata > Actinopteri > Perciformes > Harpagiferidae > Harpagifer > Harpagifer antarcticus. The sequence goes on along the minus strand of CADEHL010001482.1, from coordinate 27,738 downwards.
AGGGGATGTCTGGTCCATGTTTAAGCAGAGGAGTAACATTAGGGGATGTCTGGTCCATGTTTAAGCAGAGGACTAACATTAGAGGATGTCTGGTCCATGTTTAAGCAGAGGACTAACATTAGGGGATGTCTGGTCCATGTTTAAGCAGAGGACTAACATTAGGGGATGTCTGGTCCATGTTTAAGCAGAGGAGTAACATTAGGGGATGTCTGGTCCATGTTTAATTAGAGGACTAACATTAGGGGATGTCTGGTCCATGTTTAAGCAGAGGAGTAACATTAGGGGATGTCTGGTCCATGTTTAAGCAGAGGAGTAACATTAGGTGATGTCTGGTCCATGTTTAAGCGGATGAGTGGGAAAAGGAATCCATTAAAATGCCAGCTTTGGTTGATGGGGAGAGGCTGGCAGTGACAGATAAAGAGAAGGCAGGTATGTTAGGAAGGACACTTGCAGCAGTACATAGTGGGGAGCTTCTCAGTGATATCCATAGGCAGCAGAAACAGCAGCTACTAGCAGAGAATGAAACCGTGAAGGAGAAGAGACAGGGTAATAGGTCAGCTCTGGATGTGGAATCAGTAAGAGTGAGTAATGACGTGGGAAAAACATTGAGAATGAAAGAGATAATGGCAATAGTGTACTTTGACATTGAAAAGGCGTATGACTGTGTGGAGGGAGGGGTCACTGATCACATTGAGTAGAATGGGTATTGGAGGGAGAATGTTCAATTGGGTAAGGGCCTTTTGAACAGACGGGACATTTAGAGGAAAGGCTGGAGCAGATATTTCCTATTATTTAGAAATAGAAAATGGTTTCCCCCAAGGGAGTGCAGTCAGTCCAATATTATTTAACATCATGATTAATGACATGCTGACATGCTTAGACACATGCATCCAATGGGCTCTACGCACAGATGATGGGGCGATGTGGATGAGGTGAAGACGTGCCCCATACGTAATGGAGAAGCTAGAGAGATTGAAAAAGTGGAGAGGTGGTCATATAACTGGATTCAAAATGTCAGAAAGCAAGTCATGCTCCATGGTATTTACAAACAAACGCCAGATTGATGGCCAACAGCTAACACTATATGATCGTCCAATGACAAAGGTGAAGGAGTTCAAATAGCTAGGACTGTGGTTTGATAGCAAACACACATGGAGCATGCATATTAATCAAGTGGAAACAAAAGGCTAAAAAGTATTAAATGTATTGCGAGCTGTAGCTGGATGCAACTGGGGCGCAGACAAACAAGCATTAATAGACATGTACAGATCAATGATGAGGTCCACAGCAGACTATGGCTGTGTAGCGTATGGAGCAGCAGCAACAACATCGCTTACAAATGGATAGACTACAATATAAAGCATTGAGGTGTGTATTGGAGCGATAACTATTTGCTTATCGCGACAGGCCTATGCACCCAATGAAACAGTGGAAACACGTGTTTGACTTTCATTAGTGAATGAAACTGTGAGCCCTTTATAGCCTGTGTCCAATATTGTGTATTTGTATATATTGTGTATCCTATATGCTAAGGTCCCGCTACTGACACGATAGCAGTCATTTAGTGCGCATGTGTGTAATTTAATATCAAAATCTCACTCAGGTACCCAAAGTTGGCAACCCTGGTTAGCTTCAGAGCTAGCAGTCTGTATTGTAAACAAAGACGAGCTGGAAATGAAACAATACTTAGAAACTGGTTAAATGTTTCTGATGGAAGGAAACGACCTCTTCTCTCTTTGAATGTGGTTTATACCTTTCAGGCAACAGCAACAGTTAAAGCCTTACAATGAACCGGTTGGCTTAGCTACAGATCAGAGATACATATCGTTCTACTCTTTGTTTGTCTGGATTATATCTCACAGTTGCATTAACAGTAATATATGTATAAATGCTACTAAATGAATGCAACATATATGATACTCTACATAGAAACTACTCCGTGTATGTCACAGTTTACACTTCACCCTTTCTAAACACTGAATGAAACAGGTTTTTGATGCTTATACATTCAAATAAACGACCTGTTTAAACTTTTAATGAGGTTTATACATTTCAGATAACTGTCAACAGTTAACGGGACAAAAATAAACAGTTTTTCATGGAAAGTAAATAAAGTTCATTTACTCAAATACAGATTGCAGGTAGTTGTATTAGCTGAAGTGTTTTCCTTTGATGTCACTTTATTCATTACTCCTTCATTACATACCAGATATAAAGATGTACTTTTAATAAGATGAGAGAAGAGTTACACATCACGTGAAACTAAAACTGGTATATCTACATATATATAATCAATGAGTAAATGTGTCTTTCAGACGCCCCTTGATTACATGATGGTTCTTAAGTCACCTCAATATATTTCTGTTTTCTTTCTGCTGATTCTCTGTCATTAAGGTGAGAGTTATCACACACACACACACACACACACACACACCAAAGTTTAATATCCGTCCTCAGAGAATCGAGAATGAGGAGAGATGGCAGCAGCACAGAATAATTACTGAAACTAAACAAAGTGTTTTTATTTATTTATTAAAATGATAACTACAAACTGAAAAAACAGAGGATGCCCGGCTTCCCTCGGCCTCCGGGAGAAAACGCCACTGACTAACATAGAAGTACAGGAGAGGAATAAGGCCTCTTTAAAACATGCATCCAGCAGGTGTTCCTGAACATCTGCAGCACGCTGACCTCTAGTGGCGTCATGGTGAATCAACACAGAGAGATATTCTCACACGGACCATTTACAACGAGGTGTGTGTATCTAGAGCAGGGGGTCCACACTTTCTCACTGAGGGCCACACACAGAAACACATACGAAGGTCTGGGCCGCTCACTAGAGGTGTATCGCCTCATAAGCTCTGTTATAAGTCAGCAAAATCAATCAAATGTAGGTGAAAATAGGGAGGCGTGTGGCGCAGTGGATAGAGCGTTGGTGTTCAGATCAGGGGAGCACAGGTTCAAACCCCACTGCAGTCAGCATGTCGTTGTGTCCCTGAGACACTTCACCCCAAAGTGCTCCTGTGGGGATTGTCCACAGCATTGAGTATGTTAGTGGCTTTGGATAAAAGCGTCTAACAAGTGACGTGTCATGTAATTCATTGTTCTTGTGAGTGTTGGCCGCTCATCCCTCAGAGTGATTATAATAAGGAGAAATAGGTGTACTTCTAGCTTGTTATGTAAATAAGTCATTGGGCTTTTTTCATATATTTTTTATTTCAATTCCAACTTTGGTCCTGAAGAATCTGTTTCTCTGTTGTCCACGTTCATAAAGCAACAGCATCAGAGCACGGTGCAGAGTCTCTAGATGAGTTCACAGTAGTCCCTCGTTCTTATTAAACATCCATGTTGTAGTCCGCTGGATAGGAAACTGTGGTTTTCCATAGTTTCCCCACAGCCGCAGCCTCTTCTCCTAAGTCCTTTTGAATTCTCCTATCCACTATCCCTTAACCCCGTGACCTTTAACTCAGAGGTCAAGGAATAGGAGATAGGGTTAGAATTTAGGAGCTGATTTTTGGATTATTGGAACGCAACCCTGGTCCTTTCATCAGACGGGAAGTGAAAGAACGAGCAAGACCCATTGCTGGTATGATAACAACCTGGTACTAAGCACACAGGCATCTTGTTAAAGTTATCTTATCTTAGAATCTATCTATATGGCGCTGATCTTAGCTATCTCTTAGTGGAGGAAAACGATTGTGACATCACTTACGCGACTCTGGGATTAGTAGTCTTTGTAGTTGCGTATTTTTCAGTCTTATATTTCAACAGTTTTACGACAAATTATGATTATTTACATGACAATTATTTTTTTGAGATTGACAAACATCATATGTGTAACTCATGGCACAATTCAAACAGGATCGAAAGATACGTTTTCTCTCTCCATTGACTTCAATACATTATTTTTCCGAAATAAGGTCCCATGGAGCGGAAGTAGATGGGCGTGACTTCGCCACTCTATAGATGGGAATTGTTTATTGTAAACTGTGAAAAAAACTAAATATGCTTAATTGCGGCTCCTACACTCTTAAAACCACTATGGTTTTTCTCCTGAGTGAACACGAAGATGTGATTTGAGACCACCTGATCTAGTGAACGTTTTCCCACATTCTTCACAGCTGTACGGTTTTTCTCCAGTATGAATACGGTGATGTGATTTGAGAGCACTTGATGTAGTGAAAGTTGTCCCACACTCTTCACAGCTGTACGGTTTTTCTCCCGTATGAATACGTTGATGTGATTTGAGATTACCTGATGTAGTGAAAGTTTTCCCACACTCTTCACAGCTGTACGGTTTTTCTCCCGTATGAATACGGTGATGTTTTTTGAGAGCACCTGATGTAGTGAAAGTTGTCCCACACTCTTCACACCAGTACGGTTTTTCTCCAGTATGAAAACGTTGATGTATTTTGAGATAACTTGATTGAATGAACGTTTTCCCACACTCTTCACAGCTGTAACGTTTTTCTCCAGTATGAATACGTTGATGTGATTTGAGAGCATCTGATCTAGTGAAAGTTTTCCCACACTCTTCACAGCTGTACGGTTTTTCTCCTGTGTGAATACGTTGATGTGATTTGAGAGCACCTGATTGAGTGAAAGTTTTCCCACACTCTTCACAGCTGTACGGTTTTTCTCCTGTGTGAATACGTTGATGTGATTTGAGAGCACCTGATTGAGTGAAAGTTTTCCCACACTCTTCACAGCTGTAAGGTTTTTCTCCAGTATGAATACGGTGATGTTGGTTGAGAGCACCTGATGTACTGAAAGTTGTCCCACACTCTTCACAGCTGTACGGTTTTTCTCCTGTGTGAATACGTTGATGTGATTTGAGAGCACCTGATGTACTGAAAGTTGTCCCACACTCTTCACAGCTGTACGGTTTTTCTCCAGTATGAATACGCAGGTGGCTCTTTAAATTTCCAGATTCTGTAAAGGATTTGTCACATTGCTGACAGCTGTGAGGTCTCTCTCTTCCTTTCGGTTTCTAGAACAGACGGACAGAGAAAGAGAGAAAGTCAATCTAAAAAGCATAAATACACAAGTTAACAATAAAAACTCACTTAAAATAAACCTTGAGTTAACAAAATACTACTTATCAACTGTTTGTTTTTATTATATTTGTATTATATTTGATACAGTAATACAGCAATATTCTAACCAAAGTATATACCAGAGGTGGGGGACTCGAGTCACATGACTTGACTCAGGGTATATGCAGGAATCCTGAAGTCAAATGTAATACCTTTTAAGACCTTTTTTAAGACCCTTTCCATACATTTTAAGACCTCATCGCAACTTCGAGTTCTAACCGGTTACATTGGCGACACACTTTACCTCACATTTACTATATTGATTGTAAGATAGCACAACTAAACAGAGTGCAGACAGACTGCTGAAGCCTCCTCTCCACATGAACTTCAACCTGTGAAGGTCAGGTTTAATGCAGTATGCTGCTTCTGTACTCTGTGCTCTTTCGTTCCAGTAAAACTCCTCAGAAACCATTAGAAACCAGTATTTGACCAATAAACAAAACTTTGAACTATGAAATATATTAAACTTTGGTGAGCTTCAGCGGGGTAATGCCATATAGGAGCTCCCTCACAAATACCCATGGGTTAAATTGGGCTGGGGCTGTCCGGCACATAGGACGATACTCTGACGTCATCACCCTCACACATTTGTCATATGTTTACAAAAAACGATATTTAATAGACTATATTTAGGGTCGATATGTGTTGGCCTTACTTTAAAATAGCAGATCTCTGTGACCGGATATAGTTTGGCTGAGACTGCAACTTTTAACCACACGCACCTCTAGACACACACACCTCTAGACACACACACACACACACACACTGAACTGCCCAATTATTCCCCCTATTACCTGTTTCATGATTTCAGAGCCCCACTCTCCATTGTTGTTAATGTTGAAAATAAAACTCTAGTTTCATAACCACTGTCTTTTAACTGATTTAAACTGGGGTTATTCATCAGGATTTCGTAGGACTTGACTTGCTTGACTCTCACCCCAGTAACTTGAGACTTGCACATGTATGACTTACTCCCACCTCTGGTATACAGGAGACAGAGGTGGTGCTCTTCGTTATTGGATGAAATCCCTCGGGAGCCGCTTAGAAACTCCAGGAGAAAGAGACGAGGAAGGAGGGGAGGCGTTCAGAATACGGCGGAGATTCAGCCGGCCACCACTCCCATCCATCATTCTCACAAACCTGCGCTCACAACAACGTGGACACACTAAGGACATACACAAGGTACTGTCATGAATTTCTCGAGGCCTCTTTATTATGTTTCACGGAAAGTTGGCTACAATCTACGATGCCTGACTCTCAGTTCAGTTTATTGAACATGTCAGAAACAAAAACATACAACAATAATATATATATTAGGGCTGTTAGTCGATTCAAATATTTAATAGCGCGATTAAATATTTGCCGCACATTTTTTTTATCTGTTCTAAATGTACCTTAGAGGAGTTTTTAATACTCTTATCAACAGATGAGTGGACAAATATGCTTTATGCTAATGTTTATTATCATTTGAACAATGACAAATATTCTCATGAATATTAAACACAACAACCTGGAACCTCTCTCATTCAATAATACAATACAAATGGTGTGTGTGTGTGTGTGTGTGTGTGTGTGTGTGATGGATCGTTGGAGCTATGTGAAACTCAAGGCATATGCTCGAACGGGAGCTGCCTGGAGGCTGCAATCATGTTGCGCACTATCCGTGCTGAGTGTGCTGACTTCTCGTGCCATGTCCCGCTGTCTGGCTTCCTGCATCAAGTCAAGTGCTCGGCGCAGTTGTGGCGAAATGTCGCTCCTCTGTTTTCATTTAAACAGCTCCTTATATCCGTTAGCGCAGCTAGCTAGCACCAGATGCTAACAACAACAATGCACGTAAGGTCGGTCTCTCGCTCGGGCCACACACACACACACACCCCCAACCGGTCCTCCCAATAGCCAGTCGGTGCCTGCCGGTGAGCGTGGAAGTGTGGTCTGCCACAAGCGGGCGGCAGGAGCGGGGCTGTCAGCATCAGCTTGTAGACGGTATTTTAAACTCGATGCGCTCTGAAACTACGGGGCGGCCGAGGGGAAAAATACACATGCCAGTGCATCGTTAGTTATTCCACAGACTAACACCTTTGGATGAGATGCAATGAAGTTTGGCATTTGTTCGTACGGGTGGTTTTTTGAAGATGCAGTTTCCTCTCAACGTGTGCGTGCTTTCTCTCCGTGTGAAAAGTCCCTGGATATTATGAGGTAATTGTTGATTTGCGGCTTTGAACATAATTTGAATAGTTTTATAGTCAACCAGGTCTTGTAGTTTTAGTGTTTTTAGTTTGATGAATAATTTATTTGTTGGTTCTCTGTACGTAGTTTTATGTATAACTCGTATGGCTCTTTTTTGCAGGATGAAGATGGTGTGTATTTGTTTTATATGTGTTCCCCCAAACTTCCACACAATACATCATGTATGGAAGTATGAAGGAGCTATTGATTTGGATATTTTGGCTTTGATATAGCTTATATGTGGTTTCCAACTTAATTTATTACTCTCTCTTTGAAGTACCCGGATTCACACTTGTTCGAGCAGGGATGCGAACTCGGGGAAATCCAGAGGAGGCGGTATTTGTGTGTATATTAATGATCCGTGGTGCCGATCATACTCAGTAAAATGTAAAACCTGCAATCCCAACGTAGAAATTCTCGGCATGACGTTAAGGCCCTTTTATCTGCCTAGAGAATTCGGGTGTATTTTACTGTTTGTTGTTTACGTGCCTCCCAGCGGCAGAGGACACTGTGTTCACGAGCTGCAACTCAGCCACCCCGATGCACCGGCAATAGTGCTCGGGGACATGAAGCAATGTCGCCTGAAGACTGTTACCTGGGTTCCAGCAGTATGTTAGGGATCACAGCAGGAAAGACAATATTCTGGACAAATGCTTTGTTAATGATAAAGGAGCCTATGTGTCTAAATACAGACCACCAATACTGAACTCTGATCATAATGTTGTGAATACGATACCAGTGTATAAGACCAAACTGAAGGGAAGTCAACCAGAAAAGAAAGTGATAAGGACATGGACAAATGAAAGTAGGGAACAGTTGAAAGCCTGTTTTGATTGGACAGATTGGGACATTTCTCAGGAAGGTTCACCAGATGAAATAACTACTGTTACCAAAGACTATATTGTGTTCCCACTAAAGAAATACAAATCTATCCAAGTAATAAATCATATGTGACTAAGGACATTACAAAAAGTTACAAAAACCAGGAAAATAGCTTTCAAAAACAAAGACTATGGAGCACTTGAACAGACAGAGAAGGAACTGAAAGTCAAATTGAGGGAATGAAAACACACCGAGAGCTTTTGGGAAATGCTTTTAAAGCCAAAGACCCCAAAAAAGTGTGGGACACCATGAGAACCGTGACAGGAATGACCTCTTCAGCTAAACCTATTGTGAAGGACAAGACATACTTGATCCATACCAATTTGCCTATAAGCAAGGGGGTGCTACTGCTGCTGCTCTGGTTCACATCACCACTAAACATTTAGATAAACGTCACACCTATGCAAGAGCCCTCTTCCTAGACTTCTCAGCAGCAACACAATACAAGCAGACATCTTGGTGTCAAGAATGCTCATCAATACCTGATTTACTGGTATGCCGCTTTCCTCACCAGTAGAGAGCAACTTGATCAAACCCTGTCATCTGCCATCACAACCAATGTAGGGGCCCCCAGGGCTGCGGGAGTTCAGCTGTGCTCTTAGCTTCTTTTAGCTTCTTTTGATGACGTTACTGAACTGCTGTCTACAGTGTGTTTTGACTTTGACCGTCTAGTCATTGTTGGTGATTTTAACATCCATGTTGACAACCCCCAGGACAGCGGGGCTAAAGAACTGTTTTGTGTTCTTGATAACTATGGTGGGGACCCTCTCATGACATCCAACTATAGGCCCATCAGTATCTTACCCATAGTATCCAAGGTATCATAGTATCCAAGGTATTTGAGAAATTGATTGCCAAACAAATCAATCATCTCAACAACAGCTCCTTTCCACTGCATCCAATGCAATTTGGATTCAGGGCTAATCACTCAACAGAAACAGCGACATGCTTCTTCGTGGAGAAAGTTAAGGCATCAATGGACAGGGGTGGGGTTGTGGAGGCCGTGTTCCTTGACTTACGGAAAGCTTTTCACACTGTTAATCACAACATCTTATTGCAAAAAATACTCAACTTAAATGTTTCTATAGAATTCACCAACCTCTTTAATTCATATCTTTCATCCCGCTCCCAATGTGTTCAAATTGAGAACCATAAGTCTTGTGCACTATGTTTGTCAACTGGAGTACCGCAGGGCTCTGTATTGAGCCCAATCCTGTTTAGTATTGCTACGGCTGCTGCCTTCCGGTCGTCTTTATTGTGTTAATCTATGTTGTATGTAAATGAGCAGTGCGATTGCCCTGACGTCATTGGCTGCCATCTCCTGGTCCGCCCCCTGAGGATTGTGATGGGAGGGCCGACGCACTCCAATCGAAGCGCACAGCCGGCGCGCACCTGCTGGAGATTACTTCAAAGCCTGGGGACAATCATCACTCTGGAGGCTCTGATGTGGGACAGACGCCTCTCGCTACTTGGTCCTTAGACAGATCTGTTAAACTTGTGTGCCCATCTCCGTGTGATATTGTGTGTTAGTAGTGTCTAGAGTAGCTTAGTTAGAGGTTAGAGTAGCTTAGATAGTGTTGAGTAGTTTAGGATTTTGTGACTGTTGCCTTTAGTTTAGCTGTGTTTTTGTATAGATTATTTGTGTTGGTTAGCGATGCTCCGATCGATCGGTCACCGATCGAGATCGGCCGATACTCACTCTCTACCGATCGATCGGTGCTCTCTGAACATGCCGATCGCGAGAGCCGATCGCATGACGTAAAATACATGTCACTTTTCTCTGTGCGGCAAAACAAGCTCGCCAAAATGGCTTCACCGGTCTGGTAGTATTTCAAGGTGTCCGAAAAAGACAGTAAAATAGCGGAATGCAACCTGAAATCCTGCAGCTCCACCCGCTGAGACGGACCGGTGAGTGGAGCGAAACACACAAGAGTTAGACCTACTTAGCTATTTGATCTACCTCTGGAACAAGCTAAACTTAGACCAGTTTAGACCAGACAAAGACCAAGGTAAGCCATGTTAGGATCTTGTCTTAGGATCTTAGGAGAAAGATGGCTGCCTAGCTGGTGCGGAGGTGAAAACACGCTGCAAACAATTGAGTTATTTTGTAGGAATCCGGGAACTGAGAATGTAACAAAAGGGCGGGTTGACTACGCAAATACTTTGTTCTTACAGAAGGTAAAGAAAAAGGAAAGGGAAATGTCAACACGTTTCAGCCAGAAAGAAAAACCGAAACAGGCCGGCACAATGAATTCGCCAGAGGCAAATATACCTGAGGAGGGAGGGGAAAGCCTCTCTGAAATATTAAAAGAAATCAGAGAATTCCGCATGGAAACTGCTGGGAATTTTGGAGTATTGAAGGAGGAAATAAAGGACTTGAGAGAAGGCTTCGGAGAACTGAAAATATGAGCAGATGCAACAGAATGAAGAATCGCAGAAAATGAAGACCGTGAAATCGGTATGACAAAAATACTCCTTCACAGTTTACACATGCAAAAGCAACTGGAAAATAAATGTGAGGAACTTGAAGGCTGGGAACGACGGAACAACCTGAGGATTTATTCAGTGCCCGAAAAATGTGAGGGAAATAGCATGATGGACTTTGTGGAAAAATGAATACGCGAGAAACTGGATGTGAGCGGAGAAATTCCCATTGAGAGAGCGCACCGGGCAACGGGGCATCTCACTGGGCACAGCGACCGTCCCCGATCAATAATAGTCCGCTTCCAAAACTTAGGGCTGTGAAATTAATCGTATTTTAATCGCGATTACGATTATGGTTTGCGACGATTATGAAAACAGCATAATTGACAAAATACGATTATTTTGCTGGGTGCGCTTTCGCCCCTCCCTAAAAGCCCACTCGGCCACGTGGGAGTGACATGTGTTGTGAGTGTTCAGCGCGAGCGAAGATGTCAGAACAAGAACAGCAACTCGTTAAAAAGAAGGGTACAACTATTTCTACTATTTGGAAGTACTTTGACTTTCAGGACTCCGACGTGGAGCAAAACAAAGTACAGTGCATGATTTGTTACCAGGTTGTGTTGGCACCACACGCTAACAAAACCAATCTCTTTAATCATCTGAAATACAACCACAAAGTGCAATACGACCGGGCAATAATACAACAAAAAGCAGATGCCCGCTTGACTTCATCCACCACATCATCACATGATCGATTCAGGACGCATTGTAGCAACGGCCTACGCGACGAGCTCGCAGAGACACAGAGATATTACAGGTGCCATTACATTTCACATCGCTAAAGATATGTGCCCAGTTAGCACTGTTAGCAACCAGGGCTTTAAGCAACTTGTCAACACGTTGGACACGCGATGCCGTCTCGGTATTATTGCAGCAGGTCTGTGCTGCCTGCGCTATATGACAAATGCCGTGGGGAAGTTGAGAGAGATGTGGCTTCAGCTGACTACTTTGCGACTACAACGGACCTATGGTCTATCCCAGGGGTGCCCAACCAGTCGATCGCGAGATGTGTCTAAAAATAGAACAACAATATTCTGTTTTATCGTTAATGTCCTGTAACATAATCTTCCTGTGCCAGAATAATGCACTTGAACGCATCAAAGCTTTGTGATTGGCCGGCGTCACCCCATGTGTCGGGCCGTGGCAGAGGGTCTTCAGTACAGGTGGCAATATCGTCACCTGCCTGCGCTCATCTCTGAAACCAGACCATGTAAACAGCCTGGTGTTTCTTGCAAAAAATCTTTAAGAGATGACATGAGCAGCCCTACCAGCATTTTTATTTGGTCTTAAATTGTTCAACATTTATTTCCTGTTACTTCTGGACCATGACGGTGGGCCAGCCTTCAACGTTTAACTGAGTGGAATATGTTGAATATGTTTTACCAACATGTTGGCTATATGTTAAGGAGTTTTCAGTAGGTTGTGACAGTGCACTGCAACATGTTTGATTTCATTTATTTTGGTCTAATTTATTTTTATTTATCATATTAATATGTTTAGTATGGATTTGGAAGTACACTCCAACATATTGGTTGATCTTGTTTATTGGTAAAATATAATTTGTTTTAAAGTTCAATAAATGGTCAATGAATAATCGTCAAAATAATCGTGATATCAATTATTGACCCAAATAATCGTGATTATGATTTTTGCCATAATCGCACAGCCCTACCAAAACTACAACGTGAGGCAAAGGGTGCTACAAGCCGCCTGGGCAAAGAAGGACATCAGGGTGAAAGATTGCAGGATTTTCTTTGATGAGGACTTCACCACCCAAGTGTTCAAGGAGCGGGCAAAATACAGACAAGTAAGGAAGCAGCTCCAGGAAAGAAACATCAAACCCCGCATTCTGTTCCCTGCTAAACTGAAATGATTCGAGAAAAACGGAAAAGTCAGGGTGTTTAACAACCCACAAGATGCGGCACAGGGTCTACTGGAGTATGGTGTCAACATGGAGAGTCCAGCAGGAGAACCGGACTTGGAGTCTACTCTTCAGGCTTCAGGATGGCAGACACACCGCTCCAGGAACCGGAGAACCCCAGGATGTGAGCTGATGTCGGACGTATAGACATTAATTGCCTCGCTTGATCGGCATGAAAGAGCAAAGGAATGAACAGGTATGTGTGGAGGGAGCTAACTCCTTGCAGACGGACATGGAAAACAATAACACATAAATGACTGAGCCACTCGGAATCTTTTCCAGATTTGACAACAGAGTATAACATGTACAATTTTGATTATGACGTCGATTCAGAGAATCATGTGTTTAATCATATAAGTGACTCGTGTAAATATTACACCGATGATCAATTTAATGACAATGTTGGACTTGAAAATACATTTTCTTTAATACATTTCAACTGCAGGAGTCTGTATGCAAACTTTAATAAGATCACTGAATACCTACATACATTTAAAAGTAAATTCAAAGTAATTGCCATATCGGAGACTTGGTTAAATAAAGACGAAGTCACTGATTTCCAAATGGAGGGTTACGTGCTACACCATATCAACAGAACCAATAAGAGAGGAGGGGGTGTGGCTCTTTCTGTGGACAGCGTCCTAAAATGCACACTGGTTGAAAAAATGTCAATTGTGACTGATGATTTAATGGAATGCATAACTATAGAAATGGAAAGGAAGAGAAATGTTGTTGTGACTTGTGCATATAGAGCACCAGGATCAAAAGTAGAGCTTTTTAAAGATAGTTGAGGAGTATTAATGGATGGCCTAAATGAAAATAAAACATGTATTATTTGTGGGGATTTTAACATCGACCTTCTAAATGAATCTAAACACAAAACAACTTCTGATTTCCTGGATGCTTTGCACAGCAGGGGGCTTTATCCCCTAATCACTAAGCCCAGTAGAATAACATCAACTTGTGCAACATTGATCGACAATATCTTTACAAATGTCATGGAAAGCCGTGCTAAGAGTGGGCTGATAATAAATGACATAAGCGACCATTTACCTGTATTTGTAGCATATGATTGGCAATTAAAGAAAAAGAAGGAAGAGACTCGCAGTAGATGTGTCAGGGTAAGGACTGCTGAAGCAAAAGACACATTTAGGAGTGACCTCTTAAAGGAAGAGTGGAGAGGGGTTTATGGAGAAGATGTAAATGCTGCATATGAGTCCTTCCTAAAGATCTACATATCACTGTATGACAAACATTGTCCCACTTTACTCCGTACATATAAAGGTACTTATCATCAAAAGCCTTGGATAACCAAGGGCTTACAAAATGCTTGCAAGAAGAAAAATAACCTTTATAAAGACTTTATAAAATTTAGGACAAAGGCAATTGAAAAGCAATACAAGGCATATAAAAATAAGTTGACAGTTATAATGAGACAAGCAAAAAGAGAATATTATAATATGTTAAAAGAAAATAAATGATATCAAGGGCACATGGAACATCTTAAATAATGTTATTGGAAATAAATCAGTATCCACTGCCCAGTCACTTCATTGATGACAACAATAAGGTTGTAAAAAACATGAACAAAGTGGTTCATGAATTCAACTCTTTTGTAAATGTCGGACCTAATCTCGCAAAGACTCAAAACAACACGATGGGCAAAAAGAGGATGGCGGAATTGGGGGAAGTAAAGTGTTGCAGTCAATGTTTCTGGGAGAGATAAACGAAATTGCAAAAATAAGACTTCGACAGATAGTGATGGGATCGACATGACAATAGTGAAAACGACTATTGTCTGCATAATTAAACCGCTAAGCTACATCTTTAATCTCGGACAGGTATTTTTCCAGACAGCATGAAAATAGCTAAAGTTATCCCACTTTTCAAAACAGGGGACAAAAGCCAATTTACCAACTACAGACCAGTGTCCTTGCTTTCACAATTTACCAACTACAGACCAGTGTCCTTGCTTTCACAATTTACCAACTACAGACCAGTGTCCTTGCTTTCACAATTTTCAAAAAGGTCCTTGAGAAATTGTTTGTCCAAAAATTTGATAATTTTATTGAAAAAAATGAGTTATTGAGTGAGAGTCAGTATGGATTTAGGAAAAATCGATTAATGAAAATAACATTAGAAATTACAACAGCTATAGAAAGAAAGAAATACACAATAGGTGTATTTATTGACTTCAAAAAGGCATTTGACACCATAGACCATTACCTATTAATTTCAAAATGACATAGATATGGAGTGAGAGGAGTAGTTCTAGATTGGTTAAAAAGTTATTTAGATAACAGACAACAATATGTAGAATTTGCTGGTAGTATATCGGAATGTATGAACATAGAATGTGGTGTCCCGCAGGGCTCAGTTTTAGGGCCTAAACTTTTTATTTTGTACATCAATGACATGTGAAACGTCAACATTATTAGAATTTGTGCTGTTTGCAGACATTATTGTATTACAGAAAAGGGCAGTAAGAATAATTCATAAAGCTGACTCAAGAGAACAACAGACTGGTTTTGAAGTCAGGACTCTTGAAACTCAAAGACAGCTGAGCTGCAGACGTCATCAGTAATGCAAAAAGCAGAATGTTACCAGCATGTTTTCAACAGTTGTTTGTTTTTGGATCAGACAAGGAAGACCACAGAAGGAAATTACATTTTAAGCATCCATATGCAAGGACTACTCTTAAACAAATGTGTACTTCGGTAGTTGGTGTATAATTGTGGAATTCTCAACAAAAGGATCTAAAGAATTGTATTTTTCAGTTAAAGGTTCAAAAGAGCCTTTGCCTAGACCCTTTTATATCCCTTTTATTTATTTTTTTAATTTTTGTATTGCTTTTTATTAAATTCTACTGTGTTGTGTAATGTTTATTTATACTGTTCTGCTGACTACTTGTAGCACTTTGGGATCTGAGATCAGATATAAAGTGCTTTATAAATGGAACCCATTATTATTATTATTATTATTAAAGAAGTATAAATGAAGAAAGACGGGACGATATGAAGCAGAATGTGAATAAGTCTGTACTCTGGTCCTTCATGTTTTGATGTCTTTGATGTGATGTCCCCTCTGTATTTGCGGGTCCTATTGCCATTGTTGTTATTGTTATTATCATCATGCGTCGCTTTCCACCTTCTTCTCCAGGAGGAGTCAGATGAGGGTGTTGCACTTTTCTTTTCCTTATACTTGATGTTTTGGTGTCGTTTTGTTTCTTTCCGTTAACCGTCAAGTGGGAAATAAGTATTTTGTGTGTGTGTTTCTCTTAGTGTCCTAAGATCCTGTTATGTTTGGCCTTGAAAAAATAAATAAATAAGAAAATATATATATTATTATGAAGGGCAGACCATCTATTTGTAATTATGTTTTTTTAGAAAGGGGCAGGTCACATAAGATGTTATTCTTCTCCCTGCTCCTTTTCGCTCAGTGGTAGAGTCATGTTTTGTGGCAATTATTGTACATTTGGTTTTGCGTACCATGAGCGGGACAAATAAAAATTAAATTAAATGAAACTAGTTATTATAAATATATGTATTCTTCACTGTCGGGTCACTCATTACTGGATCAGTGAGCTGCATGAGATACTGACGGGCTGTCAGGAGAGGGGGAGAGAGGAAAAGAGAGCGCTTCCACTCATCAGAACCGTGGAAGAGGACCGGAAATGGAACTGCTGAGAGAAAAACTGACTATCAGAGACAACATCTCAACAACAGCTCCTTTCCACTGCATCCAATGCAATTTGGATTCAGGGCTAATCACTCAACAGAAACAGCGACATGCTTCTTCGTGGAGAAAGTTAAGGCATCAATGGACAGGGGTGGGGTTGTGGGGGCCGTGTTCCTTGACTTACAGAAAGCTTTTGACACTGTTAATCACAACATCTTATTGCAAAAAATACTCAACTTAAATGTTTCTATAGAATTCACCAACCTCTTTAATTCGTATCTTTCATCCCGCTCCCAATGTGTTCAAATTGAGAACCATAAGTCTAGTGCACTATGTTTGTCAACTGGAGTACCGCAGGGCTCTGTATTGGGCCCAATCCTGTTTAGTATGTACATAAATGATCTGCCTTCTGTGGAGAATATGATGTATTGATGTATGCTGATGATACAGTTGTTTTTACTCATGGCAGAACCGCAGAAGAGGCTGCTACCAAGGTCACTGATGTGTTGGAGAATATTACATCCTGGCTTAACAATAATTGTTTGCAACCAAATGTCTCAAAGACAGTGTGTATGTTCTTCTCCAAGGGCCACAGCATTATAACAGAACAAGATGTTTTCTTTTCTGGAAGGAGACTTCAGGTTGTCTCGGAGTCCAAGTACTTGGGAGTACATATTGACACAAACCTCAATTTCAAAACCCATATCAAAAAGGTCTGCAATCAAGTAAAGTGCAATCTGTCAAATTACAGATACATTAGAAACTTCCTATCATCTGCAGCAGCTAAGCTATACCTTCACTCAATGGTCCTCTCCCACATCAACTACTGTCTGATCAGCTGGTCTAATGCACACTCTCCAGCTCTAAGGCCACTGGAATCACTGTATAAACAAGCACTCAGAACGTCAATCACCATCTGGCAAAGGGACTATCGATGAAAACTAGCCTTTTGGCTAATTCGAGTACTTTTACATGTTTTTAATATGTTGATTAATGTACACTGTCCCTTGTTTTAAATAAATCAATTCAATGGACTGACTCAGCATGTGACGGAGCCCACGCACAATAAGGGGCACACTCTGGACTTCATGATCTCAAAGGGTCTGAATATCTCTGAGGTTGTGGTGACTGATGTTGCACTCTCTGTTCATTCCTTTGAGAGCTCTATTTCTGTTCACACAAATGTTCAAAAAGAGGTAACCACAAAGCGATATTTAACTGAAAACACTAGGGAAATGTTTACTCAGGATGTTTCTTCCACACTTGCCCCTGCTAACATCTCAGTAAATGAGCTAGTAGATCATTTTAATTCAAAAATAAAAAATGTTATAGATGCCATTGCTCCAACTAAGGTAAAGGAAGTGACTGGCAAGAAAAGATCTCCATGGAGAAAGGCCATGACCGTGAGAACAGAAAAAAGAGAGGGTCGAAAAGCTGAACGTAGGTGGAGAAAAACAAATCTCCAGGTTCACTTTGAAATCTATAAAGAGAGACTTGGCTATAACTTGGAATTTTAAATTGGACGACAGTCTTTCTTCTCTGACATCATTACCAAAAACAAAAACAACACACGTGCCTTGTGTGCTACCGTCGACAGACTAACTAACCCCCCAGTGTCAGTATCCCCCCCCCATTCAGAAAATCAGACAAGCAGTCAGTGCCTCTGCATCAGGTACAGCAGATGTGTTGTCCCTGTGTCCACCTAAAATCAATTCAAACACCATGACACAGTTCCATCAGATGAATGATAAAAACCTAGAGGACATTATTCAACTTCTGAAATCCTCCTCCTGCTGCCTTGATATTATTCCAACAGGGTTTTTCCAAGATGTTTTTCCTTGCATGGCCTCAGATCTACTTCACATAGTAAACAAGTCTCTTCACTCAGGTGTTTTTCCACAGGCTCTGAAAACTGCAGTCATTAAACCGCTCTTAAAAAAAGAATAATCTAGACGCTTCAGTAAACAATTACAGGCCCATATCAAACCTCCCATTTCTAGGTAACATCATTGAAAAAGTAGTTGTTCAACAGTTGAGTAATTTCTTGCATTTAAATAACTGTTTGGAACGCATTTCCACTGCAGGGCCTCGCACGGCTTAGTACGGTATAGTTAGGCCTTGGTAGGCCAGGCTCACTTTATGCTGCGTTTCCAATACAGTTTAGGAACTGGGGCAGTAACTATAGTAACGCAGTGTAGGCGGAGCCGCGACGTCATCTTCAATGTGTGTCACTACCCGATCTGCAGCCCTGCCCTATCTGCAGTGCGCATGTGAGAGATGGTCCACCATATTTGACAACTCCATACGGCAACTCTAATGGGACATTTGACGCAGTGGCGTTTGGCAAAGCAGAAAAAGAACACTCAAAAAACCCGACAATATTAATCTGAACGAGAGAGATGAGTTATTGTTATCACAACGTGACTTCACTATTATTGAGCAACTCCTTTTAGTGGGTCATTTTATTGGGTTAAGTGCATGGTCAGAATAAGTGAGAAATGGATGTAACTTCTGTCAGACAGCTATCATACATACTGAAGAAATATTGACTGAACGTATGCAACATGTATGCATTCATAATTTATATCTAATTACATTAACTGTGAATGTCCTTCATTTAATTTCAAATAACAAAATATTTTAATAAAGATATTTGAGACGTTTATGACTCGCGCATGCACGATGCAAATCGGGCAGCCGTCTGGACGTCAAATGTCCCATTAGAGTTGCCGTATGGAGTTGTCAAATATGGCGGACCTTCTCGCACATGCGCACTGCAGATAGGGCAGGGCTGCAGATCGGGTAGTGACAATGTGAACCACAAACCCAACATCAGCCGTTAGCTGTTAGCCCTCAGAGCTTCCCTCATACCGGGAAGAAATGTTTGAACATTTTAAAGTAAAATGCTTCAATCTGGTGCACTTTAAGCAGAATGACTAGAGACTAGATCTAGAGGGTACAACTCTAAACACCAGAGGTGGTGACTCGAGTCACATGACTTGGACTCGAGTCAGACTCGAGTCACCAATTTGATGACTTGAGACTCGACTTGACAAAATCACAAAAGACTTGCGACTCGGACTTGAACACCAATGACATGGGATTGAGCCTTCTGACTTGAGGTGACTTTAACTCAGAGGTCTCCAACACGCCGATCGCGAGATGCCGCTAGAAGAGCAGCCTCCCGTTGGGGAGAGCAGAATCTCCAGCCGCTCCTACTCTTGCTGAGATTCCTTGCAGGCAGGGGCGGGTCTTTATTTAGCTGGGCCACCATGCGGCCAATCATATGCGAGGACACACTAGGATCATACCATTATGTGAAAGAAGGGTGGGGGGCACAGCAGGTGTAGTGGTACAGGCCAGCTGCACAGAGCGACGGACCTGCTGCTTTTCAGTGATATGGAGAAAGCAAAGCTGAGTGCAGGATTTGTAGAATGAAAATAACCTTCAGAGCAGGGTTGGTTTTTTTTGGTAACCAGGATTTACTGTCAGAGGTGGGAGAAGTTCAGATCTTGTACTTGAGTAAAAGTACCAGAGTGTAGGAATACTCGGTTACAATAAAAAGTCCTGCATTCAAAATGTTACAAGTAAAAGTACAAAAGTATTAGCATCAAAATAAAGTAGCACCTGCAGAGGGATCTAGATGCAGGTGTTCTCTTCCCCAGAGCCCGCCTGGCTGCACATTACCCCTGGCATAAAGATGGATTGTGGGTCCCTCATAACATGTTGTACACAGTGGAAATAAACATTCTGGTCACCTCAACATCAGGGATCTTATCCATTAAACTGCTTCTGAATCAAACCGTCACGGGAGCCTTACCTCTTAAATTAGAAGAAAACACGTTACTTTACCAGCCGAGAGAAAATTGATTATTAAATTATGAATGTGACTAATAAAGAGCAGTTTGATTATTAAGTATTATTCTGTTGATCGATGTCATTACATTACATCACATTTAGCTGACGCTTTTATCCAAAGCGACTTACAGTAAGTACATTCGACCAGGAACATATAACCTTGAAGAAAACTGAATCATAAAGTACATCAGGTTTCATAGAGCCAAACATTTCAAGTGCTACTCAGCTGGCTTTAGAGGAGCCAGTCCTTTGTTAGTATATAAGTGCTTTGTTAGTAATTCTATCGCTCGAAGTGGAGTCGAAAGAGATGAGTTTTCAGTCTGGAAGCTTGTCAACCCGCTTGTCAACCCACGTGTTTCTGCTGATGGGAACTTGGGTCCCCCTCGCAGCGAGGGTGCAGCGAGTCGTTTGGCTGATACAGAGCGGAGTGCACGTGCTGGGGTGTACAGTTTAACCATGTCCTGGATGTAGGAAGGGCCAGTTCCATTCGCAGCATGGTACGCAAGCACCAGTGTCTTGAAGTGGATTCTAGCAGTTACCGGGAGCCAGTGGAGGGAGCGGAGGAGCGGAGTGGTTCCATTACATTTGGTGAAAAGCACTTAATGACTTGTTTAAGACTCGTTTTGTCAAAGTTTAGGACTTGACTTGAACTTGCCCATCCTGACTCGGACTACCACCTCTGCCAAACACCCATATGAAAAAGATCGGTTTACATTTTAATAATTAAATAAGTATGTGAACATAACCAGTAACCCATAGCCAATAACAAATACATATAACGTATTTTATTTTTGTTGTTCATTCAGATCTTATTTTACTATTTTATTTATGCATATTTTTTTATCTCTCCAGTTTAAACGATATGTCTGGTTTGCTGTCCTATAGTTTACACTGGAATGATTTCAAACCTGTTTTATCCCAATAATTATAAAGGAGTGCCTTGGAAATATGTGTTTACATAAATCGTGATCAAAACGTTTGAGACCCACTGAGATAACTTAGACTAAAGTGAACTATCTAAACCCTCAGAGTCCTTTCCCTCACTGAGCTGTAGTTATCAGCCTCAGTCTGACTGGAGAGGACTCTCCTCCACCTCTCAGAGTCCTTTCCCTCACTGAGCTGTAGTTATCAGCCTCAGTCTGACTGGAGAGGACTCTCCTCCACCTCTCAGAGAGTCCTTTCCCTCACTGAGCTGTAGTTATCAGCCTCAGTCTGACTGGAGAGGACTCTCCTCCACCTCTCAGAGAGTCCTTTCCCTCACTGAGCTGTAGTTATCAGCCTCAGTCTGACTGGAGAGGACTCTCCTCCACCTCTCAGAGTCCTTTACCTCACTGAGCTGTAGTTATCAGCCTCAGTCTGACTGGAGAGGACTCTCCTCCACATCATTGGAGAAACATCTTCTTCTTCCGTTAGAGCAGCTAGCACCAGATGCTAATAACAACAGCGCCCTCCCTCTCTCCCTCGCTCGCTCCCACTTTGGCTGTGAGCTGCGGGCGCCAGATAAGCCAACATCCCCCATTTTCATCACTGACAGCGCCCATCGTACAGGGCGAATGAAAAATGTAACCGGGATGAAAAGGGTGTTACATTTACTTAATTATGAATGTTGTTCCATCAAGGCCGAACATTAGGATGAGCACCAACGGTCAAAACATTTTTTTTTTTCTCCCAGAGCTGGCAGCGCAGCGCCTCCACAGATCTGGCGCCCTAGGCGAACATCTATAACGCCAGTGCAAAGGGCCTGCTCTGGTCTCAGGTTACGCTGTAGGAAGTGTCGGTACAACCATATATATACATATATATATATAAACCTATGATATAAACACGTGTTTATATATATATCTATGGGTACAGGGTACAACGCTACATTTCCCGCCCGCCGCAGTCATACAGTCAGCTACGGAGAGGGGCGAGAAACATTTCCTCAGGAATCGAAAAGCGGAACCGAAATTCACATTTCTAAATGATGCCGTTGGAATCGAAATGTTGGAACCGGTTCCGAACCGTAACCGGTTCTCGGTACCCAACCCTACTCATATCTGTTCAGAAACTGGACAGAAGTTAAACAAGTACAAACCACAGACTGTCCGTGTCATGGCGAATGCAGTCGCTGCTTTATTTATGTCTGTATAGGGCGTTCCCAGCTGAATAAGGGCGTCAAATGAAGGCAAGACGCCCGCCTGGCGGAAACGCTGGAATTAGGAATATCTTGTGAGGAAGTGCACACTGACCTGAGCTCCAGGGGTCTCTTTCTTCTCCTCCATGCTGCTCATCAGCTGTCCTGATGAAGACCACAGAGCTGCTTCATTATTAATACAAATATTTAGATATAATTCATCATAAACTGTCAGCAGTGAAGAGGAGGAATTCAAAGAGTTTATTCAATGATATGTTCTATTTCTAGATGCTTGTATGTAGTGTTTTATCACACCATGTGCAGTGCCTTGTCTTATCTATGCTGCTGTGACGTAAACATGTTCCAAATTGATCCATTTAGTCAATGTGATGCTAAGCAGAGGAGACACTGATAGAAAGGTCAGATAGTTATTAACGTTACATGCACATTACTTTAACCATTACGATAACAAGTTGGTTTTCTGTGTAAATTATTATTATTATAATACAAATATTTAGATATAATTCATCATAATCTGTGTAGCAACTTACATTCTAACTTACAGCTCACAGTTTGTTCACTTTCATTTCATTAAAATGACTTTATTCACATAGAAAGTGACATTAATGGATGTTTGAACCACGGTTATAACGCTATCCGTGTGTAACTATCACTAAGTTAACACAGAAAGCAAACATTAGCTAGTGAGACTGTTTAATGTACTCCATGTATACAGTATTTTCTGTATATTGTGTATTCTTTAGATACTCTAGTGATATGTGTCCTGTGTGTATACTTGCTGCTAATGCTTCATTTTTATTATCTTATTGCATCTTTTAAATATGCTTAACTCGTGTAATGCCTGGAAACACTTCTGCTGTGACACATTCATTTCCCAGTTTAAGATAAATCATTATTTAAATAAAGTATATCTATTTATCTAATGAGCTAAACCGTCGCTTAGCTTAGCGTTAGCTGCTAACTGAAGAACCCCATTCATTTCAATGGGAAAAATGCTTCGTTGCGGTGAATGGCGATGCTAATAAGCTAGCTAGCATACATTTAAAACCATATCTATGGTAAAGAGCACCAACACAACAACTCAACCCGTCTTAAAGACAACTGGTGTAATAAATAACTAACATAAAGTCAGCTGAGCATTACAAATCAACTGTTACTCCCCAGAGCCGAACTGGAAAGTTTTTTTTGTGAGTTTCTTTCTTCCAAGATTATAGCTGTTGTGTTAAATAAGATAACTTCTGATTCGTGATTAACTGTAAGCTAAGAGGTGTAAATACACTTAATGAAACCTCTGCAGGTGTTTAATCCACTCACCTCTTCTTTTCTTCTTCTCCTCTCGGTTTGTGGCGGATTGCAAAGAACTTTAAAGGTGCTTCTTCTTCCCCTCGTTTTTCTTCTTCTTCTTCTTCTTCCGTGTTTATTGGCGGTTGGCAAACCAACTAGTAGGTGCATTACCGCCACCAACTGGACTGGAGTGTGGACAAGAGACTATGCAGAAAACAAGAAACAAAAGAAACAAAGAACCAAAACTCTAGATTATTTTAAATTGATCAATTTCTCTTAGAAATGTAATAATCTCACAATATATATGGCCTGATGTTTTCCCTAAGAGCCCTGATAGCGACAAGTCATGGCATGTTGCTTTCTTCAGTGTCTGGAAAGCACATTTCTCTGAGTACTATATTTCCTGCAAAGCAGTAAAACATGCTCCACAGTTTCTGGCTGGCTGCAGTGTATACACTTTCCGGTTGGATGCTTTCCTATTATACTTAAAGTATGATTGAGACCTGTATGACCTATTCTCATCCGAGAAATGACATGTTCCTCCCTTCTTTCAAACCCCACCTTCCTTCCATCCCCCACATAATGTTAAGTAGCCCACAAGTAACTAAAACAATTGCAAGTGCAATAAGAAGCTACAGGAACGTTAATCTACGTCGGTAATATTAACTTTATTTAATACAACATTTACGGTACAAGATTTAATCATACAGCCCATGTAGTATAATATTTAACAAATGATGAATTACAGCAAACATGTGCAATATATCCATTCTTACAGCTCCGTGGCAGGGAGGCGATATGGTCCGTTGTTATTGTGCATCCATGGGTAAAGAGAAACTCATGTAGTGCTGAACACGTAACGTGAACGTGCCAGGCGGCGCGGTCCCGTGGGTTAGATGCGCGTTCATAATGCAGAGGGAAATAACTCCTGTTGTGGGCAGAGAGGTTTTTACAACCCGCCTCCGCGTGTCGTTTGGCGAGCTGAATACAATCATAACAGGAGGGAAATCATAAAACACACCAGGAATACCAGTTTAAACATAATCTGTTTTAATTATACAAGGTAATAATCCAATGCAATATATACAATATAATATAAGGAGTATCTGGGTTCGCGTGCTGTTGAGATCCTTCGGTCTTTGACAGCCAGAGAAGAGAGAGCGAACTTAATGCAAAACAAACTTATATAGCCCAAACACGAAAGGGGCGGAGTCAAATGCTCCTTTTTTCAGGTCATCTCATTGGGAGATGTAAAAA
Organism: Harpagifer antarcticus; assembly: GCA_902827135.1. Taxonomy (NCBI): domain Eukaryota; kingdom Metazoa; phylum Chordata; class Actinopteri; order Perciformes; family Harpagiferidae; genus Harpagifer; species Harpagifer antarcticus. Next base: position 2,915 of record CADEHL010001482.1, on the reverse strand, counting down.
CGCTGGCGTCTCTTAGCGAATCAGCGTGAGCCCGCCAGGATAATAAACAAGTGTCTCTGAGATGGTAGCAAAATACATCTGGTGTCCGTTATCTCATTTTCCTGCATAGACTTCCACACACACACTTTTCTGCACATTCCAGATGCTTGAGCTGTGTCCAAATAATACCCCCTTGCTCACACAAAGATAATCCTTACATTTCTCATATTTCCAGCTTTTGCTATTACTAATACAAGTAATTAAACACCCTACATTCAAGATATGTAGACTTCACTGACATGTTGGACATCTTTTAAGAATACTATCTCCTTCCCCCACCTAGTCTCCTGTCCTGCCTAACTACACCTCCCCCACAGAGCAATACAACCTGTTTACTCCAACCAACCCCGGAATGTTCAAGCAGTTTCAGTCCTCACATTTATGAAAGGATAAAACAGAGAAATCAATACAAAACAAAACACAGGTATTGTTTGAGCAGTCTTATATCTGGGGGAAATCCTCCTGTTATTTGCGCAACATTCCTGAAAAACACTTAACGGGTAATCTTTTCACTCAAAACAGAACTCACAAATAGCTAAGAAACCACCCTTTTGATTATATTTAAAAGTGGAAGAAAAAGACTATTGCGCTACTCTACTTTTAAGAAAAAGGGAACTTTGTTTGAATATATAAAAAACCTCTATATTTAAGAGGAAAAATGTACTTTGTTCCTTCAACTATTAACACACAGGAATGTATAAAACCACACATATATTAGTGATAATCCCGGTTGGATTATTGCAACGGAGTCCTGTTCGGGGTTCCCAGTAAAGCCCTGGACAGGCTCCAGTATGTGCAGAACTCAGTTGCCAGGGTGCTCACTCACACCATGCCCTGGCAGCACATCACCCCCACCCTGATCCACCTCCACTGGCTCCCAGTCAAGCACCGTATCACTTATAAACTCCTTCTTCTGACTTACAAATCCCTCCATGCCCTCGCCCCCCAATACCTGTCTGACCTTCTCCTCGCTACCACACTCCATCCCGGAACCTAAGATCATCTGGACAGGATCTCCTCTCCACCCCCCGCACCAGGTTGCGGACTTTCGGTGACAGAGCCTTCAGTGTGGCATCCCCCACCCTCTGGAACTCTCTCCCCCCCCAAATCCGCAGTGCCCCAACCCTGGACAAATTCAAAAAAGCCCTCAAAACGCACCTTTTTACTAAGGCTTTCCCCACTGTATAGTTAGTTTAATAGGTTTATTTTTCCGCTACATCCCCCCCCCCACCCCCCTTAACCTGTCTGCCTCTTTACCCCTACTGCCGGGTAATCTGTGACGTTTCACTCTCTCGAAAATAGAGAACCGCAGTGACGCGTCCTAAAACCCGGAAGTAAGTTAGCATTTTTAGCACTTCCGGTTCCTTCGTCAAAAAGCAATGCATTTTCTCCATAGGGTTTTGGAAAATAGCTCGAAATAAGGTCTGTGGTTGACACACATTTAAGAGATAAATCACGTTTTGTTCTACGACATTAAATCCATCAGCATTGACCCCACTGGTGATTTTTGAAGAGTTTACGTGTCTGAAAAACGATGGTTGTTACCGAGTGGCTGAATAGGACTACAGAAATTGTCGAGGCCGTTGTACGTCATTACGCCGAACGTAAACACTCCTCTAAGTTTGTTTTCCCCTGTGTTCTGCTTGAAAGCAAGTCCCTGCCTATCTTTAGTATCTGTATATCTGACCATTAGAATCTGTATTTTTTAAATTGTCGTTTTTAACACCGTAGTTTTATAAATTATAGAATAATTAATTACCAGTGTTTTCCAATTTTACTCGGCAGTTTGTATCGTCAGCTAACGTTAGCTAAAGCTAGTGCTACTAGTTAGCTACGCAATGGTGTGTTGCTTTGCTCCGGGTTGCAGCCACAGGTCTTTGCATGAAACGTGCTCGTTCTATCGTTTCCCGGCCGATGCTTTCCAAAGGAGAGTCTGGATTCGTGCCATGAGGTAAGCTGACGTTACATTTTTGTCCATGTCACGGTGAAATGTAAATGATGGGTACTGACTGTATCGCCGTTTTAGAGATGGCGCTGCTGAAAAGACATAAGTAAAGATAATGAATACATCCTATTAAAACCTGTGTGGCTTATATGATAAGTCTAATTAGTCCAAGCAGCATAACGTTTCACCATGTAACTAAAGATTGTAGTCAGGGAAATCAGTTTGACATCTTGAACTAATAACAGATCACCTCTGGCTGTCAGAGAACTCTCTGCTCCATAGCTTCTCTTGGAGGTAAAATCACATGTACATTTATATTCAATTTAATATTCCATCCCTCACATACTTTTGTATATATAATAACTTATATTTTGTTTTTCTTGTTATGCTGCTGCAACACAAACATTTCCCAAATTGGGATCAATACAGTAATATCTTATCTTAATTAATTAAGAAATATAACTATTATAATTAGTGTAGCAGCTGACACCTATTTTCAATATGGATTAATCTACCATTTATTTCTTTAGTTCCATTTTCATCTATAAAAATGTCAAATAGTGAAAATGTTCACGAGACAAAGTGCAAGGTTATATCTTTAGATGTTTTGTTTTAGCCTATGTGCTGTATGTCTTAATGCTCTTATATGTGACGGTGTGACTTCCATGAAACTAATATTTTATATCTTCCCAACAGACGAGCTGACAGGAAGCCCAACACTCTAACAACCACAACATTGCAAAGGCGAGTAAATGTAAATTAAAAGCGATTCACAATTTTTTAATTTCTTCTTCTTTCTTGCAGTGAGGTGAAGCTGACCTTGCACTTGGTGCCAGGAAGGATGCTCCTCACGCAGGCTGAATGTTTCTCCCTCCTTACTGACACAGAAGCCTTTGATTTGCAATGCTTCACTAATTGTCATTTCCCTGGC
>CADEHL010001481.1:124793-235575 GCA_902827135.1 Harpagifer antarcticus | reverse complement strand
CAGATCTTGCACTTGAGTAAAAGTAGAAGTACTCAGAGCTTGCACTTGAGAAATAGTAGAAGTACTCAGAGCTTGTACTTGAATAAAAGTAGAAGTACTCAGATCTTGTACTTGAGTAAAAGTAGAAGTACTCAGATCTTGTACTTGAGTAACAGTAGAAGTACTCAGAGCTTGCACTTGAGTAAAACTAGAAGTACTAAGTAGAAATAGAAGTACTCAGATCTTGCACTTGAGTAAAAGTAGAAGTACTCAGATCTTGTACTTGAGTAAAAGTAGAAGTACTCAGATCTTGTACTTGAGTAACAGTAGAAGTACTCAGAGCTTGCACTTGAGTAAAAGTAGAAGTACTCAGAGCTTGCACTTGAGAAATAGTAGAAGTACTCAGAGCTTGTACTTGAATAAAAGTAGAAGTACTCAGATCTTGTACTTGAGTAAAAGTAGAAGTACTCAGATCTTGCACTTGAGTAAAAGTAGAAGTACTCAGATCTTGTACTTGAGTAACAGTAGAAGTACTCAGATCTTGTACTTGAGTAAAAGTAGAAGTACTCAGATCTTGTACTTGAGTAACAGTAGAAGTACTCAGAGCTTGCACTTGAGTAAAACTAGAAGTACTAAGTAGAAATAGAAGTACTCAGATCTTGTACTTGAGTGAAAGTAGAAGTACTCAGATATTGTACTAAGTAGAAGTAGCACGTTGTATGTAGTAATAAGTCAAATCATACAAAACTATACAAACCTAATCTTTTAGGTCAGAATAAAATCAGTAAAGTGAATAAACGTAGAAAGAAAGGTAATTGTCCGATACTGGAAGGTCATTTTCTTAAAGGCAAAGAAAGGTCATTTTTAAATGAGCGTTCTTCTTCCAGCTTGAGGTGTTTTTTTATTTACCCGCAGAGGACCTTTAGTCTGTTCCTCACCACGATCAATGATCTGTAACGAGCCCTGAGACTTCCTGTCACGACTACAGAAACCACATCAGTGGAAATCAATGCTTTAAGGTTTCATTCCTCCTTTGAGTCCTGAGGGAGAGATTTCTGCCGCGTCAGACGTTTCTCCATCAATCTGCATTCAGAGAGTAAATGCAATTAATGTAACCCCACAGGGAAACACTCAGAGACTGCTTCATTAGGAATAAGATAATACAGGTATCAATTTGGACTTTTACACAACATTTTGATTTTTCTCTCGAAATCCCAAAACTCTATCTTTTTCAAAAAATCCAAAACATTCTGACTTTTTCCTCAAAATCTAATAATTCTGACTTTTTCCTCGAAATTCTGACTTTTTGGGAAATTTGGACTTTTTTCACAAGATCTAAACATTTTGACAATACTATTTTTCGTCAAAATCTCAACATTAAGAATCTTTTCACAACAAATTCAGTTTTTTTTTCTCAAAATACTGAAATGTTCTCAAAATCTCATAATTCTAATTTTTCCTCAAAATCTCATAATTCTGTTTTTTTTCCTCAAAATCTTATAATTCTGACTTTCTCCTCAAAATTCTGACTTGTTGGGCAATTTTGACTTTTTTCACAATATCTAATATCAATATCTTTTTTACAAAAATCTCAAAATTCTTACTTTTTCGTCATAGTCTCAAAATGTACAAATGTATGTTACGCCCCGGTCTAGGGGAACCTAGTCGTAGCATATAATTGCACTCTCCCCACTAAATGGTCAATGACACAGAAAATCAGCTTTTTGAGATTTAATAAACTCAAAAAGAGGCGAGACAACCCCGACACAACAAACAAAAACCCTCTATACAGAGTTTCCTTACTTGCCTAACAAAACAAATCAAATAAAATACAGGCTTCTTACCGAACTCCTATAAGAAAAACAGGAGAAAAAGGGGTTCAAGCTAAAGGGTTTCTCACTCTTAGACAAATTAAAGCGTGTCTTCAAGACAGATTAAATTAGTTTAGCTTTACAATGATTCAAGAATGTACAACAGGGACTGGTAATCGGTAACTTTAGCCACACAGAACAACAGATCAGATCTTCTACAACAGACACGGAGTTCGGAGTTCGGAGTAGGAGAGGTCGATGAGAGAGAGGGCAGAGGGACGGCATGGCTGCAGCTTAAATGCTCCTATCTCTTCAGGTGGACCAATCAGCATGTCGAAGGCAGCCAATCAGCTAACGGGCCCCACCTGCTCGCTCACTCACACACACAGACACTCACAGGAGGAGAGAAAATATCCACACACAAATGACCTAATGACCCAGGGTCATAGCACCCCCCAAACTTAAAATCAAGCATTTCCCCCTTAAGAAATGGTTGACTCAAAGATTAGGTTATTATAAAGTTCTAACGGTTTCTCACACAGACGGACTGACTCTGACGGACTCTGACGGACTCTGACGAACTCTAACTGACTCTAACGGACTCTGACGGACTCTGACGGATTCTAACGGACTCTGACAGACTCTGACAGACTCTGACGGACTCTAACGGACTCTGACGGACTCTAACGGACTCTAACAAACTCTGACAAACTGTAACGAACTCTAACAGACTTTAATGGACTCTGACGGACTCTGGCGAACTCTAACGAACTCTAACGGACTCTGACGAACTCTGACAGACTCTAACAGACTCTAACGGACTCTAACAAACTCTGACAAACTGTAACAAACTCTAACAGACTTTAATGGACTCTGACGGACTCTGGCGAACTCTAACGAACTCTAACGGACTCTGACGAACTCTGACAGACTCTAACAGACTCTGACGGACTCTGACAAACTCTGACGGACTCTAACGGACTTTAACAAACTCTGACAAACTGTAACAAACACTAACAGACTTTAATGGACTCTAACGGACTCTAACGGACTCTGACGGACTCTGACAAACTCTAACGAACTCTGACAGACTCTAACAGACTCTGACGGACTCTGACAAACTCTGACGGACTCTAACGGACTTTAACGGACTCTGACGAACTCTGACGGACTCTGACAAACTCTAACGGACCTTAACGGATAGATGGATAGATAGAGAGATAGATAGAGAGATAGATAGATGGATAGATAGAGAGATAGATAGAGAGAGAGAGATAGATGGATGGATAGATAGAGAGATAGATGGATGGATAGATAGAGAGATGGATAGATAGAGATAGATGGATAGAGAGATAGATAGATAGATAGAGAGAGAGAGATAGATGGATAGATAGATAGATAGAGATAGAGAGAGAGAGAGAGGAGAGAGAGAGAGAGAGAGAGAGAGAGAGAGAGAGAGAGAGAGAGAGAGATAGAGAGAGATAGAGAGATAGAGAGAGAGAGATAAAGATAGAGAGAGATAGATATATGTGGAAATAGAAATCTCAGTAACAAACATAATGCAGGATATTACTGTGGATTATTCAGTGTTAAATAGAATATGAACGTCTTGGGACTGAAGCTCCAGCGATGAAAGTCACATTTCTCAATGTCTGGGAAAAAGGTTAAAGAACTCGTAAACACTGAGTATTATTTGATTACAGTGTAGATGTAATGTGTCTTTGTGTGTACCCTGTGAAGAAAACAACAAACAATGCTTTAGGGTTGGTTTGTTTCAAACCGAGCCAGCTTGGTTGTGTAAATATTCTTTGTTGGGTAAATAAATCCTCTCTGAATCTCATAATTAAAGATAAACTCTCAGAAGGATATAGTAGCTGCGCTTTGATGGACATCTGAAAGGCAACCTGTCATAAAGTCGCTCCTCTCAGGCTTTATTCTGTTATCTGGAAGCTCTGAGTGACAGTTTGTTCAAAACAAACTGGACGGAAAGCGAGTTTTAAAGGACTAGAAATCTCAGAGACCGGCGATGTGGAACAAAAACAGGAATATAGTTAGACTGCAGGATCATAAAAGTCTTTATAGGCTTTCAATAAAGTCTGTCAGCAGGAGAAAAGATGGCAGACGCGCACAACTTGCTTTTTTACTGTTTTCGGTGTCCTTTTTCTGTTAAATCCTCCGTGTGAAAGAACAGCAAGACCAAAGTTAAATAAAAAAAGATATGTTATCCTTATCCTGAGACCAGAAAGACTTTGTATATTTACATTTGTGCCATATCATTTAAAGGGGACCTATCATGCAAAATGCACTTTCTGATGTCTTCTCTCCATCAACATGTGTCCCCGGTGCGTCGGGGAACTCACGCAGCGTCAGGAAATAAACCCTCTCTCTTTTCCTCCGTACCCAAATCTCTAAAAACGGGGAACTACGGAGCTGATCCAGATTTGCGTCCGATATGACGTAATATCTGAAATGTGGACCCACGGCCCAATCAGAAACGTTGCTGTCAGAAACAATGCCCGACTGTTTTGGACGTAATATGGTCGGTGTTTACATTAGCATCGCTAACACTCAGAGCTAACCTGTACTGGAGAGCATGTGTGTGAAGAAGCAGGAAGTAGAAAGGAACTCACCTTGTGGCATAACCGGCAAGAGAGAAAGCCTTTGAGCTCCAGACTGTTTCAGATCCTTGATAATCCATGATATGGCGTTTCATCACGGCAGCATTTAGTTTAGACAGTAGCTGCCGGGTCCCGCATGAGCTCAGACCCCTCCTCTTTAAAGCTTTATCCCCAAATCAGCACTTTTGAAACAGGAAGTGAAATAGAGGGATATGAGGCATGGCTAGAATGATCTGTTTGGTATTTTGAGTGAATCGATGGGTACATACATTATCACTATATGATAAGAACTCGCGACTTTAACAAAAACAGACATCAAAACATGTGGCGCTAGGTAGCTAAAAATGCTAACAATGCTCACCTGTGTGGTAGTCTGGTCAAAATGGTCTTCAATGGCATTAAAACGCTGCTGGAGTTAATGAATAGGTTAATCCAATGTGTCACTTTGAATGATTTCTGATAATCCATAAGCAATAAACCTGCTTTTCCGTTTCAAGATGTCAGAGTGAGAGACAGCTTCACTCTGATGCAAACCTGCATGCCCAAAGCCCCCACCTTTTTGTTTTACCATGTGTGTACTGTGCGTGGGGAAATTCACCTTCGATTCTATTGGCTCTAGCGGTCAGAAAAATATGTCAATCACCAAAATCGACCAATGGGTTCCAGAGATATGGAAAATCCACCCAAATCACCTCAGAGGTGGAGTTTTTTTGCTAAATCTGTCTAAAAAGGAAGAATGTCACTTGTGTTGCATCAATCTTGATACAGGGTACTTATTATATGTTGTACTTTGGATTCCAAAAGCTTTTAGTCTACTAACCCATCATCCAAGGGTATTTTTTACTGTAAGTAAAAAATAATCTTTGGACGGACACTATAATTTACAGTTTTTTACTATGTTCAATCTGAATTTTCTTTAAAATAGAAAACATCTATATTGATTCTGACTCTTCTACATCCAACTCACAGGTTTATCATCACTTTGAGAACAAAGATTATTAATGTTCCCCTGTTATAAGATATGGTCCTTTGTTCTGGGAATGTCATTTTCGAGCCTGAGACCTGGAAAACAGGCTCAGGGCTAAACTGGTTAAAAGATGTCCACAACTTTCAACTGCTCCACAATTTAATAACGTAATTTAACATTTTCATAAATGTCATTTTCCCATATTTTATTCCTCAGAATCAGAATACCTTTTCCCACAGAGGGGAAATGTACAATTGTTACAACAAAGAGCCAAAGATAGTTTAACATCAATCAAGAAACATAAAGATATTAAAGCTAAAACTCATCCAGTAGTTTAGCGACAGGTGAAAGTATAAAAGGCGGTAGAATAAATTGCACAGCTTTTAACGGAAGCTTGTAAACACTAAGTATTATTTGATTACAGATGTAATGATTATTTGTTTGTAACCAGAGAAGAAAACAACAAACAACGCTTTAGGGTTAGTTTTGTTTCAGACCAGAACAAAGCCAGTTTCCACGTATGATGGAAGGACCTGCGATATCTCACGTGAGATAAAACAACGTATTTAAAATGACGTCAATCATCTCTGATTTAACATGTATATTTGAATGTACATCATTTCTGGAATGGAAAAGACGAAGAAGACGGAGGAAAGAGAAAAGAAGAACCACAACATGTCCACAAAGAGGGAGTATCAGAGCCTCTTTTTGGACAGGTTTTCAAAGCATGACATGGAAATGCTCATTCAAGGCGATACACTTCACTTTAAGGCAACTGTACATGTGTAATGTCTGAGTGTTGGAAGACATAGTGGAGAGTTTATATTCTGCTTTTGGGCAGTTGTATATCACAGAGCAATGCATTCTCAGTTTGCACCAGCAGGGGGCAGCAGCAGCTTATTAAAGAAGCAGATCACAGAGCTCTCTCTGTTGTTTGGTAACAATAATAAAATGTTTACAAGTATCTGTTCATATGTTTTAATCACTGATTTGTTTACTTTAAGAATATTTCAAATTTTTATTTCCACTGATATCGAGTTTCTGTGTGTTTTCAGTGTGTGTTCAGTGTGTGTTCAGTGTGTTTTCTGTGTGTGTTCAGTGTGTGTGTTTTCAGTGTGTGTTCAGTGTGTGTTGTTCAGTGTGTGTTCAGTGTGTGTTCAGTGTGTGTTCAGTGTGTTTTCAGTGTGTGTGTTTTCAGTGTGTGTTCAGTGTGTGTTGTTCAGTGTGTTTTCAGTGTGTGTTCAGTGTGTGTTCAGTGTGTGTTCAGTGTGTTTTCTGTGTGTGTTCAGTGTGTAGTGTGTGTGTTCAGTGTGTGTTCAGTGTGTGTTGTTCAGTGTGTTTTCTGTGTGTGTTCAGTGTGTAGTGTGTGTGTTCAGTGTGTGTTCAGTGTGTTTTCAGTGTGTGTTCAGTGTGTGTTCAGTGCGTTTTCTCGGTGCGTGTGTTCGGTGTGTGTTCGGTGTGTGTTCGGTGTGTGTTCAGTGTGTGTTCGGTGTGTGTTCGGTGTGTGTTCAGTGTGTGTTCAGTGTGTGTTCAGTGTGTGTTGTTCAGTGTGTTTTCTGTGTGTGTTCAGTGTGTAGTGTGTGTGTTCAGTGTGTGTTCAGTGTGTTTTCAGTGTGTGTTCAGTGTGTGTTCAGTGCGTTTTCTCGGTGCGTGTGTTCGGTGTGTGTGTCGGTGTGTGTTCGGTGTGTGTTCGGTGTGTGTTCGGTGTGTGTTCGGTGTGTGTTCAGTGTGTGTTCGGTGTGTGTTCAGTGTGTGTTCAGTGTGTTTTCAGTGTGTGTGAAAGTGACGCCCGTTTGCTGTCAGCTTTCAGCTCAGCTCTTGGTATGTGGATCAGCGCCCAGACTCCATAAACTCTAGTATCTGTTTAGTGATTTCTCACACTATTAAACAGTGAAAACGCTTTGAGTCAGATCAGCTGTTTGAATAAATCATGAAGTGTGTGTTTGTGCATCAAACTACTTTTAATACTTGTTGTTCTGTGTGCTGTTTAGTTTAAGATATGAACATTTATCTGACATGATCTGCATGTTGGGAGGAGTGGGAGAATCAGAATAACGAGTTAGGAGTAGAGGGGATCTGTTTGCAGAGAAACAAAGTTTTAAAGAGGTCATATTATGATTATGGGTTTCCCGTTTCCTGTAGTGTGCTTTATAGGCTAACATCCCTTCCTTCTCAGGAGAGGACTCTTTAAAGTAGAGACACTACATACTGATATACACCTGAACATCAGCAGGAGAGGACTCTTTAAAGTAGAGGCACTACATACTGATATACACCTGAACATCAGCCGGAGAGGACTCTTTAAAGTAGAGACACTACATACTGATATACACCTGAACATCAGCAGGAGAGGACTCTTTAAAGTAGAGACACTACATACTGATATACACCTGAACATCAGCAGGAGGGGACTCTTTAAAGTAGAGACACTACATACTGATGTACACCTGAACATCAGCAGGAGAGGACTCTTTAAAGTAGAGACAACTACATACTGATATACACCTGAACATCAGCAGGAGAGGACTCTTTAAAGTAGAGACACTACATACTGATATACACCTGAACATCAGCAGGAGAGGACTCTTTAAAGTAGAGACACTACATACTGATATACACCTGAACATCAGCAGGAGAGGACTCTTTAAAGTAGAGGCACTACATACTGATATACACCTGAACATCAGCCGGAGAGGACTCTTTAAAGTAGAGACACTACATACTGATATACACCTGAACATCAGCAGGAGGGGACTCTTTAAAGTAGAGACACTACATACTGATGTACACCTGAACATCAGCAGGAGAGGACTCTTTAAAGTAGAGACACTACATACTGATATACACCTGAACATCAGCAGGAGAGGACTCTTTAAAGTAGAGACACTACATACTGATGTACACCTGAACATCAGCCGGAGAGGACTCTTTAAAGTAGAGACACTACATACTGATGTACACCTGAACATCAGCAGGAGAGGACTCTTTAAAGTAGAGGCACTACATACTGATATACACCTGAACATCAGCAGGAGAGGACTCTTTAAAGTAGAGACACTACATACTGATATACACCTGAACATCAGCAGGAGAGGACTCTTTAAAGTAGAGACACTACACACTGATATACACCTGAACATCAGCAGGAGAGGACTCTTTAAAGTAGAGACACTACATACTGATATACACCTGAACATCAGCAGGAGAGGACTCTTTAAAGTAGAGACACTACATACTGATATACATCTGAACATCAGCAGGAGAGGACTCTTTAAAGTAGAGACACTACATACTGATATACACCTGAACATCAGCAGGAGAGGACTCTTTAAAGTAGAGGCACTGATCTGTGGGTACATTATTTGAATAAAAACGTGTTGGTGCCAGTCAATGACTCATGTTTTCCTACTAAACAGATTTCCTCTCACAAAGCGTGTGTTTGACGCAGAACGCAGCAGATTCATTTATTGATGAAACGTCAGAATACTACCCGATGGTTTTGTTGCAGTGACGGCAGGTTATCATCGAGGTACAAATAAAAAAGAATAACCTGCAGATAAAAGTCTTCGTGCACCGACAGCAGGACTTTCCTCCGTCCATTCCCATTTCTGTTTTGCTGTCTCTTCCTTTTTCCTCTTGAGTCCTCTATCACTTCATCTCAGCTCCCAGAGGGGGTGAGTCGGCACATTTCCTCCGTCCTGTCCTCACAGCAAGAAGGCTGAGCAGCAAAACCATTTTAAAGGAAATGATCCACCTCTCCCAGGGGACACTAAAGAGTGACGCACACAGCTGGGAGACCAGGGGACACTAAAGAGTGACGCACACAGCTGGGAGACCAGGGGACACTAAAGAGTGACGCACACAGCTGGGAGACCAGGGGACACTAAAGAGTGACGCACACAGCTGGGAGACCAGGGGACACTAAAGAGTGACGCACACAGCTGGGAGACCAGGGGACACTAAAGAGGGTCACACACAGCTGGGAGACCAGGGGACACTAAAGAGTGACGCACACAGCTGGGAGACCAGGGGACACTAAAGAGGGTCGCACACAGCTGGGAGACCAGGGGACACTAAAGAGTGACGCACACAGCTGGTAGACCAGGGGACACTAAAGAGTGACGCACACAGCTGGGAGACCAGGGGACACTAAAGAGTGACGCACACAGCTGGGAGACCAGGGGACACTAAAGAGTGATGCACACAGCTGGGAGACCAGGGGACACTAAAGAGTGATGCACACAGCTGGGAGACCAGGGGACACTAAAGAGTGACGCACACAGCTGGGAGACCAGGGGACACTAAAGAGTGACGCACACAGCTGGGAAACCAGGGGACACTAAAGAGTGACGCACACAGCTGGGAGACCAGGGGACACTAAAGAGTGACGCACACAGCTGGGAGACCAGGGGACACTAAAGAGTGACGCACACAGCTGGGAGACCAGGGGACACTAAAGAGTGACGCACACAGCTGGGAGACCAGGGGACACTAAAGAGTGACGCACACAGCTGGGATGGAGAGCTTGGTGACGTATAAATGTTTGACGACGTCAAACATTTATAATTTTTTTTTGACAAAAACAATATTTTTCAAAAAAAAAAATTGACTTAAAAGGAAGTTGACCCAAACTTTTTTTGTGACTTTTTAGTGTCTCCAAAAAATTCCCACGCTGAGCCTTTGAATTAGCAACGACACTCTGATGCAAACCTGCATGCGCAAAGCCCCCACCTTTTTGTTTTTACCATGTGTGTGCGTGGGGAAATTCCCCTTCGATTCTATTGGCTCTCGCGGTCAGAAAGAGATGTCAATCACCAACATCGACCAATGGGTTCCAGAGAAACTGTAAAACCCCCATTTCCACCCAAATCACCTCAGAGGTGGAGTTCTTTAGCTAAACCTCTCTAAAAAGGTCAAATATCACTTGTTTTGCATCAATCTTGATACAGGGTACTTATTATATGTTGTAGTTTGGATTCCTAAAGCTTGTAGTCTACCTTACCATCATCCAAGGGTTGTTTTCACTATAAGTACAAAATATGTTTTGGACGGACACTATAATTTACAGTTTTTTACTATGTTCAATCTGAATTTACTTTAGCTAATATCGTGTATGTGAGTTGAATGACGCGTGGACTTACTGTACACAGTGCACTAAACACACCGCCTCCAACTCTCACTCATCGACGTTGTATTACTACTATTATTATGTGTTTAATGACCAACGAACATCAGAAGAAGATGACGAAGCAGGATGAGAGGACTACAGAAGAAGACCCAGCCAGTGGATGAAGACTAAAGTACGATATAAAACACGACGTTAGGGAGAGAAACGCTCTCTTTTTCATTCAAGCAACTGTAGATAGCTAACTCAAGTGGACTGTGGACCAGTGCATTGAATGAGTGGAACCACAGCTGTGTTCCCTTACCTACTATACTATTGCATTAATAAGCTTCCTGGATTCTTCTCAGGTACTCCTGCCTCAGATCGTAGACACCCAACACTTTCCTCGGATCCTCACCTCAAATCTCTTCTCTGGAAACCTGGACGCCCGGGTCCCTTGGGGCTCCGCTGATTGGCAGGGCTCTTAATTGCGACCACCTCTTTGTGAATAATACATGCTCGTGTAGCTAAGTGGACTGATGAAATATTAACCAGGGCGAGAACATGCCATGCAAGTCTATTCTGAGGAAGAGGAATCAGAGGATATCCTCACTTTAGCAGCTGTTTTGTTTTTGCTCGGCTCCTGGCTGTCAGGATTAACATGCCGGAAGAAAACTGTCTTCTGTCTTTATGTGGGCAAAGTATGAAGTGCCCCTCTAACCTATTTCCTCATCTGTCACTGACAAGTTCAAAGTAATAACGCTGCTTCATCGGGTAAAACTATCAACAAGTAAACAAAGAACAACACAAACCTCACAGCAGTTTGTCTGTTACTGTCTATTTCAGCATCTGATGTCTTGGATGTTTTTAATTTATTGTTATTGAAAGTCTTTGCCGTTAAGTTGACTGGATGTTCCCCAAAGCAACGCACACATGAGACTGAATACATAAAAACACTCCCATTTCATTACTGCCCCTGAAGCTACAAAACAATTGCTTTTGCTTCAGAAAAATGACACTTAAAAAACGTTTAGACCGAAAGTGTATCGCTTGAGCTTTAAAGACCGAATTTCCACTTTATATTAACAAGTTCTCTTTCTGTGGATGTCTTATCCCGATCAGTACAGTCATTTAGAATTTAAAAGTAATTACTTAACGTCATCACGCCCAACATTAGCCGCCTTTAGCTTAGCGGTGGTGACGGGAAGTCTTGTGACCGTGCTGTAGTTCCTTTATAGCCCAACATTAGCCACCTTTAGCTTAGCGGTGGTGACGTGAAGTCATGTGACCGTGCTGTAGTTCCTTTGTAGCCCAACATTAGCCGCCTTCAGCTTAGCGGTGGTGACGTGAAGTCATGTGACCGTGCTGTAGTTCCTTTGTAGCCCAACATTAGCCGCCTTTAGCTTAGCGGTGGTGACGTGAAGTCATGTGACCGTGCTGTAGTTCTTTTATAGCCCAACATTATCCACCTTTAGCTTAGCGGTGGTGACGTGAAGTCATGTGACCGTGCTGTAGTTCCTTTATAGCCCAACATTATCCACCTTTAGCTTAGCGGTGGTGACGTGAAGTCATGTGACCGTGCTGTAGTTCCTTTATAGCCCAACATTAGCCGCCTTTAGCTTAGCGGTGGTGACGGGAAGTCATGTGACCGTGCTGTAGTTTCTTTATAGCCCAACATTAGCCGCCTTTAGCTTAGCGGTGGTGACGTGAAGTCATGTGACCGTGCTGTAGTTCCTTTATAGCCCAACATTAGCCGCCTTTAGCTTAGCGGTGGTGACGGGAAGTCATGTGACCGTGCTGTAGTTTCTTTATAGCCCAACATTAGCCGCCTTTAGCTTAGCGGTGGTGACGTGAAGTCTTGTGACCGTGCTGTAGTTCCTTTATAGCCCAACATTAGCCGCCTTTAGCTTAGCGGTGGTGACGTGAAGTCATGTGACCGTGCTGTAGTTCCTTTATAGCCCAACATTAGCCGCCTTTAGCTTAGCGGTGGTGACGTGAAGTCATGTGACCGTGCTGTAGTTCCTTTATAGCCCAACATTAGCCGCCTTTAGCCTAGCGGTGGTGACGTGAAGTCATGTGACCATGCTGTAGTTATTTTATAGCCCAACATTAGCCGCCTTTAGCTTAGCTGTGGTGACGTGAAGTCATGTGACCGTGCTGTAGTTCTTTTATAGCCCAACATTAGCCACCTTTAGCTTAGCGGTGGTGACGGGAAGTCATGTGACCGTGCTGTAGTTCCTTTATAGCCCAACATTAGCCGCCTTTAGCTTAGCGGTGGTGACGTGAAGTCTTGTGACCATGCTGTAGTTCCTTTATAGCCCAACATTAGCCGCCTTTAGCTTAGCGGTGGTGACGTGAAGTCATGTGACCGTGCTGTAGTTCCTTTATAGCCCAACATTAGCCACCTTTAGCTTAGCGGTGGTGACGTGAAGTCATGTGACCGTGCTGTAGTTCCTTTATAGCCCAACATTAGCAAACTTTACCATCGTCCCTGTACTACTTTATCTTCTGACATTTTAATCCAACCCAGTCTCACGGTATTTCGTGTTCTAGTCACGACATTAATCTATTGATTCGTGTTCACCAACAAGCAATGTATTTCTATTGGTAGTGTGTTTTGTTCCTGCAGCACGTCTTTTTGTCCGATCGGGTCGTGGAAGACCGGAAGCTGTGTGGTTCATTAAAACATCTTCTTACTCAATATCAAGCCACGATTATGGTTTTTATTTTAAATCATATAATGTCGGACTTTTTTTGCCGTCTGTGAGGAAAAGAAACGGCTCAGAGCCTCAGGATACTGAAATCTGTATTTTTTTTAATCTTTTTTTGTTATTTGTTATTCTTTTCTAAATAACACGCTGTTATTTACTCACCAATAACACACAATTATCCTTGTTTTTATTTGTTTCATTCCATAATCTCTGGCTTTTTTGCCGTCCGTCAGGAACTGAATTTGCACGTTGGCATATGGTGTTCATGCGATATGAAATCCAAAAAACATTTCAGAGTTTAGGATGGCCGAAGACACTACCCATAATCCCCAGCTATCGTTTGGGACTACAGTCCCCGTGATAAATCTTCAAGCTCTGGGATTGGATGTTGGAGTGGCAGTGCGCCAAGGTTACGCCGAGCGTCAAACAGCTGTTTGAAATCGAATAAAACCACGGCAGACTATCCAAAACTGGACTTGAACACCCCCCCAGAACTACACATGCTGGCTATTGTGTCTATGGCACGTCTCTACTGGGAATTGTAGTTTTAGAAGACGTTTTCCCCAAAATTAGAAGTTGACAGTATTAAACTGTGTACATCCCTGGAGGTTTAGGCGCTAGGAAACAAAATCGGTGTGTACGAATTTAAACATAAATTACTAAATGGGTGAAAATCGCTTGTGTCCATAATGGGCAGCATTAATATATACCCACATGACAGCTCAGTGTTACTTTGTAATTCTACTCCACTACAATTCAGAGGTTAACCTGGTATTTTTACTCCACTACATTTACTTTAGTTACTTTGCAGATTCTGATTAATGACGTGAAATATAAACAACCCTTAAAGCAGACTTTAGTTACACCTGAGTAAAATTCAGGGAAGGTGATTGTCAAGTGCCGACAATCAGGAGAGATATTTGATAGTTGGTGAGAAGACTAAACATGTATCTGCAGATCTCTATAAAGTATATTCCTTACTCGTTATTCTCTACTAATATTTCATTAAAAACTGTATATAATGGCTATTTTGCACATCCCTTTCAAGATTTCAAGATGTTCTAAGGTTTATTGACATATCATACACACAACTAATTCCATAACGTGCTTTAACCACTAGGCGGTGCACACAAGGCACACACAGCCATAATAACTTTGTATTAGTGTATGTACAACATCTGAAGATGTGTAGTTTTATTCATGTTTTCACATAATTGTACAGGATATTGCTATAATATTTCACATGTTTTACTTCTAATATCTGATTTGTAAAACTTCACAGACAGAAAGGTAGATCCGACATTTAATGGTAAGCTATTGAAATTGTGATTCCATAGATGTGTCTCCCATCACCCAAATCCCCTGACTATTCTCTCAACTCAGTATATACATTCTGATATTCAAAGAAAATAAGTAATATCTTTAAAAACTACAAGTCCCTTTCTCTCAGCTGTGCACCGTTATGGTGTAAATACAGCCTATCTACCAATTGGATCAAATATAAAAGTCAGCCGAATTAGTGTTGATACTGCAAGGAGACGTATTGTGTGAGAAGAAATGTAAGATGTTGTTTAATGGCTGATATATTTATGATCCACGTCACGTTTTCAGTTCCTCATGTTTGTCTAGAAGTCTTCTCATCAGGGCTCTATGAATAAAGAACAGATGTGTAATATGTAAAGCAGCCGAACCGTGTATTACAATGCCGTGATGTGATGACTTTCAAAGAGAAAAGCAAGAACACTTGGAATAAAGTATTATTTTCTTCTTTTAAAAAAAAATGTTTTTCGGATTTCATATCATATAAACACCATATCCCAGCATGCATTACGGCTAAACCATCCAATCACCGAGCTTCTAGCTGAGGATCTTGGGAAATCAGTTCAGTGGTTGTGTGGTGTGTATCGCAATGATGCTCGAAATGTCCCTTATAGGCCTACGTCTGTTTCCGGTGACTTTATTTTGAAATTCAGTTTCCCGAGGAACGGCTAAAAATGTATGGAATCAAACAAATAAATAAAAACAAGGATAATTGTGTGTTATTGGTGAGTAAATAACAGTGTGTTATTTAGAAAAGAATAACAAATTAGAAGGAAAAAAAGATTTAAAAAAATACAGATTTCGAAACACACAACCAGAAGAAACACATTGCTTTTAAAATCGTTCTGTGTGACACGATAAAAAGGGGGAAATGGTGGTGAACACGAATCAATAGATTAATGTCGTGACTAGAACACCAAATGCCGTGAGACTGGTTGTGTAATCACATCCCAGTGCTTATTTGTTTGATACACTGATGTACCCATGTATAAGTAATTACAAAAACACCGGGCAAAATGTGAAGGACCTCTGGTTGTAACATCTTGAAAATGCTCCAGGGCGTGAAGTGATATGCATGGATGCACGAGTGTGTGTGTGTGTGTGTGTGTGTGTGTGTGTGTGTGTGTGTGTGTGTGTGTGAGTAAACCATCTCAATGGTAATGTGATGTAATGAAAGCGATGAAATTGTTCTCAGCTCTCCCACACCTGGTACAGGACAGAAATAGACAGAAATAGACGTCAGGGCCACAACTACACTGAGTGTGTGTGACAGCCGTATTCAAACAGGCCGCAGTGTGTGTGTGTGTGTGTGTGTGTGTGTGTGTGTGTGTGTGTGTGTGTGTGTGTGTGTGTGTGTGTGTGTGAGAGTGGGTGTATGTAGGCCACTGTAGCTCTGCCTCATCCACTACACACTCAATTGGCTCTTTAGGTGGATGCAGAAAACACAAGTTAGTAATTGAATGATCCCTCTCAGAGGTGCTTTATTTGTGTACACACACTACAGCCAAGATATGTGTTGGTGATCTAAACTATACTTTATCTTAATTAAAAGCAGTAGAAAAGCCTCTTAAAGTAAGCTGCAGGAGCCCTGCTGTAAAATAAATGAGTCTGTCACTTGTGTCTTGCATACATAATTACATTACATTACATTATATTTCATTTAGCTGACGCTTTTATCCAAAGCGACTTACAATTACCAATTTCATAATGAGTCCTGTCGCATGAAAATACATGATAATTAGTAAGAATAATGCGGGCTATTTACCTTTTCTCCACAAAAGGCAAAACAGGGGACTATTTGATATGTGGAGCTCGTACTGAAGCCCAATTAGAGGTAACACCTGCGAGAGGTAGAAAGACCAGAAGCTAAGTGAGTGAAGTCCGGCAACACTTCTCCAGTGTTAGAGCTTCAGTAGTGTGTTGTGTCAAATGTGTTAGTTATGTTTTATGTCCGTCCCCGTGTTTCATGTCACGTCTCGTTTTCCATTTCCTGTTTTATTTTGTACTTACCTCTTGTCTCTCATTGCAGGCCCTGTTACTTCCTCCCTTTGTGTATTTTCCCGCCCTCGTCAGCATCTGCCCCGCCTGTCCCCACTCACCTCATGTTTAAATAGTCCTGTCTCCCCCTGTCCCGTGTCAGTTCGTCTGGTTTGTTTCCACGTATAGTTGTGCCAGGCTTCAACAAAGAGAGGATCATTTCCAGTCTAGTCAGGTTTTGTTATTTTGTTATTTTTGTAAACTTCAGTTCATCTTAAATTCTCTTTTTGTTACGCTTGTTTTTTCCTCCTCGTCAGCGTTAATGCTACATTCAAGACCGTCTCTGGGTCATGCATTTGGGTTCTCCAGTTTGTGTTAAGGTCGTGACGTTCAGTTAGTGGAGATGATTATAATAATATCACTTCATAACCTCCGGGACAAAAGCCTCCATGTAAACCACCAGGCTTCTGGCAAGATGATTCAGAGAAACTTGTAGATTTATGGAAAATATGAATTATTTTAACAGCTTTTTCATCACTGTGTCCCATACTTGGAACAAAAGACAGTTTGTGTCTCAATGCTATAAAACCTGCCGTTGATAAAGCACATGTACCTCCTGTTATGTTGAATTTATCTCCTGGACTTGCTGTTAATGACGTACAGTAATTCACATTCAGCATATACAAGTGACTAGACCTTATTCTGTATATCTAGATGAGTGTTACTTCTGTTATCCCAAATGTTTCAGAGACAGCGTTGTATCCCCTTTGAGCATGTGTCAGCTTTGTCAACCAGAAGCTGTCATACATTTTTTAACCCAGTATTTTACCCGGATAAGGATTTAGTGATGGGACACCTGGATCTGAAGTTATCGGAGAACTAAGCCGAGCTAACTTAGCTGCAGAAATGCATTTTCCATCTGAATATGGCGATGAAAGCTTCATATTCTGAAGGCCTTTCTGCATTTCCTTACAATCAACCAAAACCCCAAAATGATCCAAACAAATAATTGACATAAATCCATGTTTATCTTGAAAAGGAGTTCTCTGCTAATCTATTCTCACCTTTCATTGGAAAGTGTTCTAACTCTCACAAATTCTCATGAACAGTATATACATATTCAAAAGTGAGTATTTCACATACTCTTGTCTTTTATTCATGTGTGTCCAAGGTCTCCAAAGTGCAAGAAGAGTCTATATACAAGTACATGGAATATGATATATAAATAATTTGCAAGATGCACACAGATGAATGTTTATGGATGTAGTTTCAAAGTACAGGTGTTTAATAGTCTTAAGGCCAGTGGGATGAAACTGTCCCGGAGTCTGGTGGTTTTAGTACGGAGTAGCATCAACCTTTTCCTCATCGTCTCCTCCATTTCCTTCTTATATGGAAATATATATTCATATTCAAGGCACTATATTTCAGTCTCTACAGCAGCTGGTGTTTATTCTCCTTCAGAGAGTAAAGGAGGCACTTGCACCCCATACACACCATCCCATAAACTGCCCGTTTGTCTCCTCAGTTTGTGTTTCCTGCCCGTCATATCGGAGGGATAAAGGCAGGAATTCAGAGTCCTGGTTTCATCCAGCCTTTCATCTGTCCGTAATGAAGAGCTTTAGGAGGTGAAGCCTGTTATTAAAGGGTCAGGACGGCTTCAGATTGAGCCTCCTGGTATTTGGAGGCGATGGAGAGGGGCGTGAGGGCAAGAGGTGCAACCATAAGTGGTTTTTCAGCTACATGGTGGAATCTGACAGTAAATTGCTCAGAAAGGTGCAAGAAATAACCATGTGATTTTGGATTATTGCAGAAAATAATCTCTGTGCCAAACAAACATTTATGATACACCTTTAGTTCAGCAGGATAATCTCCACATATTAACATTTCTGAAGAAAAAAGCTAACGTTAGCCTATAAAGGAACTACAGCACGGTCACATGACTTCACGTGACTACCACAAAGCTAAAGGCGTCTAATATTGGGCTATAAAGGAACTACAGCACGGTCACATGAGTTCACGTCACCACCGCTAAGCTAAAGGCGTCTAATATTGGGCTATAAAGGAACTACAGCACGGTCACATGACTTCACGTCACCACCGCTAAGCTAAAGGCGTCTAATATTGGGCTATAAAGGAACTACAGCACGGTCACATGACTTCACGTCACCACCGCTAAGCTAAAGGGTGGCTAATGTTGGGCTATAAAGGAACTACAGCACGGTCACATGACTTCACGTCACCACCGCTAAGCTAAAGGTGGCTAATGTTGGGCTATAAAGGAACTACAGCACGGTCCCATGACTTCACGTCACCACCGCTAAGCTAAAGGTGGCTAATGTTGGGCTATAAAGGAACTACAGCACGGTCCCATGACTTCACGTCACCACCGCTAAGCTAAAGGTGGCTAATGTTGGGCTATAAAGGAACTATAGCACGGTCCCATGACTTCACGTCACCACCGCTAAGCTAAAGGTGGCTAATGTTGGGCTATAAAGGAACTACAGCACGGTCCCATGACTTCACGTCACCACCGCTAAGCTAAAGGAGGCTAATGTTGGGCTATAAAGGAACTACAGCACGGTCACATGACTTCACGTCACCACCGCTAAGCTAAAGGAGGCTAATGTTTGGCTATAAAGGAACTACAGCACGGTCACATGACTTCACGTCACCACCGCTAAGCTATAGGAGGCTAATGTTTGGCTATAAAGGAACTACAGCACGGTCACATGACTTCACGTCACCACCGCTAAGCTAAAGGTGGCTAATGTTGGGCTATTAAGGAACTACAGCACGGTCACATGACTTCACGTCACTATGCTAAACTAAAGGCGGCTAATGTTGGGCATAGTAATTCAAAATATTTCATTATACTGTAAATATAAATAAGGTAAAAATGCAAAATGGCTTCAACAATTAGTATTCGTAGCGGCTGGGAAATTAGATATTGGTGCATCCTTTATGTTACTAATGCAGTGAGATTATCATGTGGTATCTGTTGTGTGATCACCTTCACTTTCTTTCACAACTTCTATAAATACTTCCCCATAACAGCATTGAAATGAGTCCCCCACCTGTATTGGGGTTGGGTCCAAAACTAGCAAGCCACATGAACGTCTGGGAGCAAATTAATTGTATATGCTCCACAAATACGGCCAGGATGCGTTGAACTTTCGGAATATCGGGTTGCAGATTAGCATTTTCAAAAGGGGGATTTGTTTAGCATGAGACACTTGAAATAACTAAAGGAGAAGTTAAAAAAGGAAGTGAGATCATATAAAAATATTGCTGCTAAAAAGTACCTTTGTTATTCATGTTTCTTAATGCTATTAATTTCTTTCATGTTTGTAAAGTACTTTGAATTGCCTTTGGGTTGAAAGGTATAAATAAACTTGCCTTGCCTGTTTTGCACGAGTTGGGAGGCCTAAGCTCGGGTAAACTTTGACAAATGAACGAGTGGAGTGTGTGAACAGAAGCCCGTCAACAGCTCCATCACCACGGCACATTTTAATCAACAGCCTCTGCAAAGGTTGTGCTTTCCATGCTGAATGAATGACTCTTTGAATAATTACCTCTCCCAGTTCGCTGCGGTACGGGGGAAATTACCGGCTGATAAATCATGAAGCAGCTGTTTCACACATTTACCTTCCTGAGACACGGGAGCTTTTGTCAGGTCTGGATGCTGGGCTTGCATATTTTAGTTGCAGAAAGTTGTGTTTGGACAACTTCTTAGACGTTAGGAAGCTTTCCTGAATGATAATAACTTACTGTTTAGCCCCCTGTTGAAGTAGCTCCTGTATTTAACATGTTATATCTTTAAGTTTCTTTCATCAGTCCCTATATGAGCTTTTACACGTTTCTTCTCCTATATTTGTCCCCAAATAAGCTTATATGTTGGTGTTTTCATGTTTCCAATGTACAGTTTAACCCTTAGAGACCCACAGATACCCATTTTTGTCTTTTTTTTTTTGTCCCACTACAAGGAAATGCTTAATGTGTGGACACAATTGGGCTCATTGGCTCCGAAAGATGCCAAGCCTTCAGTCATATCCAATTTATACAATTTCAAGACTGCTTAGGGACTCCAGCAAGAAGGAAAATAACATTGGATTAGCATACGTTGTCCTTAAAGGGGATCAATGGGTATCAACATAACACATTTTCCTTTAGATAAAGTGATATGAGAGAAGAAGGGACCCATATGGCTATAAAGGGTTTTCCCTCTGCAACATGTAGGAACGATATCTATTTTACACAACAAGCTATAGGACAAATGGTGTTGGGATATCTGATATCAGTATATTCACTACCTTCTGATATGAACTAAGGCCTCTTAAAGACAGTGGAATTGAAGGAAGCTCGCAATCCTTTGGCGTGGAAGATATGAGGATATTTACGACTATAGTTTTAGTTCTTTGTGCGTGGTTTATGATAGGCAGTGGACGCATGGAAGGAAAATCCACATTAAAACAGCTGTAAGCGTCATTTAAGGCCTTCATTTAGAACCAATAGAGCTGCTCTATCAATATTAAGCTATAGATACTTTTGGAGCTAAATTCATAGGATAGATCTATGTTAAAAATGCGTTTTTAAAAAGGTCCGGCGCACATGGCTCAGTTGATGTCTTTGTCAAACACTAGAACAAATGCTAATGTTACATCTCAAGTACAACAATATCACAATGGAATTGAAATTTTGAAAATGTTGCACGCACCTGATGCTGTTGAAAGCAGTGTTGTGCTTTAGTTCATAAACTAGTTGGTTTTAGATACATGTGTATGAATGACAGTCTGTGTGAAAAATGCCAAATATGACTATTTTTTTTATCCAAAGCTCAGAAGAACAAAAATATAAATATAAAGAAAGTTGTGTAGTCAAAAAGTGCAGATGCAAAAACACATTTAAGACTTTGGAGAGCTCCTAGTCGCCTTTAGAGGTCGCTCTCGACTGGATTTAATTTACAGGAGGAACCAGAGTGTTCAGAGACTTTTATAAAAGAATCATGGCTGTAATTATCTCTGGGGTTGGGGTGATAAACGACCGGCGTATGCTCTCTGAAATGATTCAAATCACTAAGCAGCGTAAGGTGTTAAAATCACTCTAGAGAAATAAATCCACCTCCAATCTTCGTCTTTTTTCATTTTTACCACTTTAATAAAACACGCAGGGTGGACACACTGGACAAACTGCTGAGCAGGCATATATTGAATATCTTGATCATTTGTGATTTTCTGGCTCTCTCTCAAAATGGCCTCACGAAACATTTCTGGCCATAACTTAAGAATTCATAAGCAACTTTTTACAATTTCACACAACTATCTAATAGGATACAATGACAAAGCGATGACATTTTGAAAGCTGGATAAGTTGGATATAAACTAAAACTTGTAAAGATATATCTCTATTGATTTATTTAACCGGTTGGCCCGGACAACGTAGAACCTTTCTTTTTAAAGATAGCTGCAGATTTTATTGCTCTTCCTCTCACTACTCTTTCTAACCTCTCCCTCAGCTCTAACACAATTCCAAAACTGTGGAAGTCAGCTTATGTCCTGCCTTTACTAAAAGGAGGGGAGGCAACTATTTTAAATAACTATAGTCCAATCTCTAAATTGTCAGTTCTGGCAAAGGTGCTCCAACGCTTAGTGAGTGAACAAGTAAAGGAGTTTTTATGTAACAATGACATCCTGTCTAAACATCAGTCAGGCTTCAGAAAGCAACACTGCACCATCGCTGCCTCAATGAAAGTGGTGAATGATGTGGCGAGATTTTAGATAATAAACAGAGTTGTGCAGCTCTATTTATTGACCTGTCCAAAGCGTTTGATACCGTCGATCATCGCATCTTAAAGCAGAGGCTACTCAGTATAGGCATGTCCAGCCATGCAGTGGGTGGTTTGTGAACTACCTCTCTGAAAGGTCCCAATGTGTTCACTTTGATGGGCTGTCTTCTGAGAGGTTGAACATTGCTAATGGTGTTCCTCAAGGTTCTGTTTTAGGTCCACTTTTATTCTCCATCTACATCAACAGCTTAGGTGAAAATGTGGATGAAGCTACTTTACATTTTTATGTGAATGATACCGTGATGTCTGTGCAGGTCCCTCCATTCAGGAGGCTGGTGTTAAATTACAGGCTGTTTTTAACATTATTCAGACGCAGCTCGTTAAACTAAAGCTTCTTTTAAATGTTGAGAAAACCAAGGTAATGCTCTTTTCTAAAGCTAAAAAGACACCAGAGCCTGTTTTAGATATTCTTACTATGCAAGGAATACAAATTTAAGTTGTTGCCTGTTACAAATACCTTGGTATCTGGCTTGATGATTGTCTCACTTTTAAACTTCATGTCAATAACCTGCTTAAAAAGCTGAGGGTTAGGCTAGTGTTCTTCTACAGGAACAAGTCCTGTTTCTCGCTTGAGGCCAGGAAAAGGCTCTGTGACCTTTTGACCTGTGCTGGACTATGGTGATTTGTTATATATGAATGCACCTGCCCATTGCCTGAACAAGTTAGATGCAGAAATTGTGTGAGGTAGAAGGGGGTGAGGCCTAGGAGTGTTTTGTAAACAAACATCAGCCAGTGGATGTTGCGTCTGGTCTCAAAAGAGGGCCAGTTAGCCAGAGAGTACAGGTCACAGTGGTGTGTCCTGTAGGGGGCATTGGTGGCGAAGCGGATGGCGGAGTGATACAGAACGTCTAAATGATCGAGAGCTCCTTTACACGCCGAGCGGTAGATGGTATCACCGTAGTCGAACAGAGGAAGGACAGCCATCTGGACCAGAGAGAGTTTAGCAGATGAAGTGAATGAGGAGCGATTCCTATATAGAAAGCTGAGTCCAGCTTTAACCTTGGTCTGAATTTTGGAGAGATGTTCTGAGAATGACAGATTACTGTCAATCCAAAATCCAAGGTATTTATAAGATTGAACTATTTCGAGGTCCCGGCCATCGGCGGTCACAATAGTGCCAGTTTGGGAGGCACCACGGCGGCCAAACCACATGAACTTGGTTTTAGTGGTGTTCAGGACCAGGCCAAGGGCAGAGAGATGTGACTGGATTCTCTGAAAACTATCCTGAAGAGTTTTCAGGACAGTATCCGGGGAAGGGCCAGCAGTGTACAGAATCGTGTCATCAGCATATAGGTGGATAGAGGAGTTGCCCACTGATTTCTCCATGTCATTTATATATATTGAGAATAGGATGGGTGCTAGAATAGAGCCTTGTGGTACTCCCTTAGAGATGGATAGGGGCTGTGTCATCAGATTTTACACACTGGGTGCACATGGACAGGTAGTTTTCAAACCAGGCTATCGATTGGTTGGTGACACCAATGCATCTAAGCTTTCCCAGAAGCAGTTGGTGATCTACAGTGTCGAAGGCTTTGGCAAGATCGATGAAAATGGCAGCACAGCAGGGCCGGACTGGGACAATAAGTCAGGCCGGGAATTATACACCCAGCCAGGCCACTACAAGTTTTCTTTTGTGCCATTTTCCTGGATTTATTTGTCAATATTTACAGCGTTGCTGCCCATAGTGATATCCCTAAACTTTAAATCTACTACCCTAGAATAAACATATGGACATGGGTTACTATTTAATTTTTTTTTGCAAATCTATTTAGTAACCTCCATGTGAACATATTTTAAGTGGGGGTGCACCTCAAATCCTCTAGGGGGGTCCGGGGGCATGCTCCCTCGGTAAGATATTTGTTTAAATGTTGGACTTAAATGCATCAATCTGGTGCACTTTGAGGGGAAAATAAAGAGACTACACCCATATGAAACAGAACTGTATATGTTTAAATGATCATAAAATCATAAGAACATGGCCATAACCAATAACATACCATATCCAATATGAAAAAACATTGAAACTTGTTTATTTATTTGTTTTTGGTTCATTTATAGTTGTGAGTGTGTCTGGGCTCCTGAACCAGCCTCACCCGTCTCCCGCCTCTCCCCCTGCTCCTCTTTGAGGCAGCAGCAAAGACTAGTTTTAGCTCTCAACAAGTTTTTAAAGTGTATCTTACCTTTTTTCACCTAGTTAACATTTTATTTGTATTATTCATGCATATTTTACTAATCACTCCCCCCTCAAATGGAAATATGTGTTTACATAAATGGTGACCAAACCGTTTGAGACCCACTGAGAACTTAGACTAAGTTAACTATCTAAACACTCAGAGAGTCCCTTACCTCACCTGAGCTGTAGTTATCAGTCTCTCAGTCTGACAGGAGAGGACTCTCCTCCACCTTGTTGACAGCTCATTATATCCATTAGCGCAGCTAGCTAGCACCAGATGCTAACAGCAACATTGCACACGCTTTCTCTCTCACTCGCACCACACATACACACCCTCCCGAGCTTGAATGACACACAGAGACCAATCGAGGAACATTAGTGTATGATCTGTATGAAAGTGGCCACTTTTCGAACACTTTCGCTATACAGGGTAGAATGGATATTGGACGATAGCAGTTGAGGTCAGCATGGTTTCCCCCTTTAAACAAAGGTTGCACTAAGGCTGCCTTCCAGGCAGAAGGTAGCACTGCTGTCTGTATGGACAGATTACAAAGGTGGGAGATAGCTTCTGCAATAATCGGGGCTGCAACTTTAAAAAAGAGGGGGTCTAGCCCATCAAGACCTGCAGGTTTGTTGGGGTCAAGTTTGCTAAGGACCTCCAGCAGATCGTTCTCACTAACTTCCTGTAGGCAGAAGCTGTGACATGGGGCTGCGCTAGAGGGGCTGGGTGGGCGGAGTGTTGGTGGGGGGCTTAGGAGGCGCTATAGAGCCAAATAGGTTCCCACATTTAACAAAGTGCTGGTTAAAGAGCTCTGCTATGCGTTCATTACCGGTGACTACTGTGTCCTCAATAACGAGGGAGTTAGGGAGATGAGAGGATGGGGGTTTATTCTCCATCTCTTTCACTGTTTTCCAGAATGACCTTGGATTGGATCCACAGAGGTTGAATTGATTATGGAAGTAATCAACCTTGGCTTTGCGGATAGCCTGTATAGATTTATTTCTAATTTCCCTGATTTTAACCCATCACTGTACCCTGTATGCAAGTGCTGGCTTGCTTTCACTAACTGTACGGAGGCTCAGTCACTGGGACATTTTTATATACAAAGCCATGTTAGGGAAACTTCCATCTTATATCTGCTCCCTGATCTCACGGCGAATTGTAAGTGGCTACTGCCTGAGATCGCATGCTGTGGTTTTATTAAATGTGCCAACTGCTAGGACTGTCTTAGGGAAGACAGCTGTTAGATGCAGCTCCTCTGTCTTGGAACAGTCTGCAAATTAAATGAAAACTGAACAATCTGGTGCCACTAAATGTTTTTAAAGCTCGGTTGGATGCTACTCAATCGGAAGCTATTGGTACCTGTTTATGTGGATAATTATGTAAATGATGCTGTATGATGTCCTTTTGTTGTTCTATTTATGTTTTTATGTTTCATGTGGAACTACTTGAGCAGGTCTCCCTTGAAAAAGAGATCAATGATCTCAATGGCATTTATCTGTATAAATAAAGGTTTGAAATGAATTTGATCCCGCTCAGGTGTTTCAGTCGCATCAGTTATAAGCTTTAAACACAGGATAGCTGTGTCACATAATGCCAATGTGTGCAAGTGGAAGTCCAAAGAAGTTAAGGAGCAGGTTTTTAAAGAAGCCCTATGTCCCTTTCCTGAAGTGTGTTCTACAGGCTTTTGCGCATTGTGACATCATTATGTTACACTCGAGCTCCTATTGGCTAGCGCTCCATTACATTGTACGTGACAGAACATCAGCATTATAGAGCCCCTTTAAACTAATTGGGGGGGGCCTCACTCACCCCCTCACCTCACCTCGCCGAGGGTGCCTAATCTTACGGAGGGGGCCTCACCTCGCGGAGGGGGCCTAATTTTACGGAGGGGGCCTCACCTCGCGGAGGGGGCTAATCTTACGGAGGAGGCCTAATTTTACGGAGGGAGCCTAATTTTACGGAGGGGGCCTAATTTTACGGAGGAGGCCTAATTTTACGGAGGGAGCCTAATTTTACGGAGGAGGCCTAATCTTACGGAGGGGGCCTAATCTTACGGAGGGGGCCTAATCTTACGGAGGAGGCCTAATTTTACGGAAGGGGCCTAATCTTACGGAGGGAGCCTCACCTCGCGGAGTGGGCCTAATCTTACGGAGGGAGCCTCACCTCGCGGAGGGGGCCTAATCTTACGGAGGGGGCCTCACCTCGCGGAGTGGGCCTAATCTTACGGAGGGAGCCTCACCTCGCGGAGGGGGCCTAATCTTACGGAGGGAGCCTCACCTCGCGGAGGGGGCCTCACCTCGCGGAGGGGGCCTAATCTTACGGAGGGGGCCTCACCTCGCGGAGGGGGCCTAATCTTACGGAGGGGGCCTCACCTCACGGAGGGGGCCTAATCTTAAGGAAGGGGCCTAATCTTACGGAGGGGGCCTCACCTCGCGGAGGGGGCCTAATCTTACGGAGGGGGCCTCAACTCGCCGAGGGTGCCTAATCTTACGGAGGGGGCCTCACCTCGCCGAGGGTGCCTAATCTTACGGAGGGGGCCTAATCTTACGGAGGGGGCCTCACCTCGCCGAGGGGGCCTAATCTTACGGAGGGGGCCTCACCTCGCGGAGGGTGACTAATCTTACGGAGGGGGCCTCACCTCGCGGAGGGTGACTAATCTTACGGAGGGGGCCTCACCTCACG
Source organism: Harpagifer antarcticus (assembly GCA_902827135.1). Taxonomy (NCBI): domain Eukaryota; kingdom Metazoa; phylum Chordata; class Actinopteri; order Perciformes; family Harpagiferidae; genus Harpagifer; species Harpagifer antarcticus. Next base: position 208,387 of record CADEHL010001481.1, on the reverse strand, counting down.
GAGGGGGCCTAATCTTACGGAAGGGGCCTAATCTTACGGAGGGGGCCTAATCTTACGGAGGGGGCCTAATCTTACGGAGGGGGCCTAAACTGAGCTGCAAATGCGGTGCACCTAAGCGGCGCAATTAGTTTGGGGCTGCACGGTTTCGCCGCTGCGAGGCTCCACTAGCACCCGTCAACCCTGGGGAAACAGAAGGTCTCATCATCTAACTTTGCGTGGGGCCTCAAGTTGGCCAGGGACGGCCCTGATCACAACCAACCATTATCTCATCGTCCTCGCATGTCTCTAAATGAGTTATTATCCTTAGAGCTTTTCCTATCGTGGGTTTTTATGTTGAAACACAAAACATGTCTTTCTACCCTGAAACTCCTCAGGCAGCTTAAAGTGCTCGACATCAGAGAGACATGCTTTCAGAGGAGGCTATACAGATTAGATAAAGAACAGGAAGAGGGTTTTTCAAGGGGATGCACAAAACATATTAAAATATATATATATATAAGGTAAATATAATCAGCCATTTTGGGTTCATAGAACTTTGTAATTGAAGAAGAAGTGCAGTGGTAAATCTGAGCTTCATGAATCTAAATATAGCTTTCTGTGTAGAGCTCTGCCTTTGGGTGAAGCTGCTCAACAGATCGTTTTTTAATGTCAATGTGAAACTCAGCTTTCTTTATAAGACTGAAATACTGCACTTTTATTATTAAAATAAAACGTCAGTATCTTGGGGTTTTGGGAGTTGATAGGCTAACCTGCTGGAAATCACGTGATGACTTAAACCGTTTCCGTTGATTAAACTAAAACTTGAATACAATTAGATTAAATAAGAGCAAACTTGTCAGGAATTTAGTTTTGAGTTTATCGTTTCCTGTATTATTTTGAAATGTATTTTCAGTGATTTCTGTGATTCTACTTCGCTCTCCCAGGTTGTATGTTTAGTTTCTCTTTGAGGTCAGCTTTTTGTTCAGATCTGCCATCTTGTTTTTGGGTCCAACTTCCTGCTAAATAACTAAGTAAGTAAGTTTGAGAACCCGGCTCGAGATACACTTGTTGTTATATTCCATGGAATGCTCTTAACATCCCGATAGCAATGAATATCTGAAGTGCTTTGACACAAATCCATAAAAACATCTCATCAGTGGAAGCCGTGGCGCTGTAAAAAGCACGACCAATCATCTGAGCCGGCTAAAGTAACTGGATGGCCTACCTGCCTGTCAGCCTTCCATCTGGGCACAGACTTATCTCGTGCCCTCATTGGTCATGTGCGCGTTCGTGTGTGTTGGAGGAGGGGCTCTGTGAGGAAGAGGCAGATCTTTTCCGGTTGTGTATTTTCAAATTCTAGCGCACTCGAGCCGGTTTCTCCAAAATTACCTACCCCACCTTTAAAATGTGAAGTTAATTGAAAAAGACAAGCATATTTTTTTCTTTTAATAAACACATTTCAAAACGCCTGGTTCAGTTTAAATTTGCAATCAACAATTAAAAAGGACTTTTTGTGTGATTTCACCTTAATCCAGTGCTCCACCAGACAAGGCTTTTTTGTCAGATTACACCTCCATTTTACTACAATTAGAGTATTCGTTATTCTCGCGTCCAGGTGAGAAGCTTTAAAAGTAAGAAACAATGAAGTCTCTGAGAAAGGTTCAAATGGGTACTTTAATTACAAATGGCGCTGTAATGTTACAGAGGATGGTTCTGAGAGAGAGAAGCTGCCTCTCGCAGTCGCCGCCGTGAAAAAGAGGCTCCACAAAGCTCCATCACCTGACTATATATCTATCATTTACGGTAGCCCGGATGTCGTCATAAATACTTACGTCTGTAAACAACACTTATTAAAATAAACTGTACCTTCATTTAATATTCAGCAATAATAATATCTCGCCGTCTATAGATGTCGTGTTAAAGTCAGTAGGTGTTGGTTGTGCAACATTTCCACTCTACATTTCACATTTCTAGAATTGGTAATATTAGCCACATGCTAAATGCTAACCGGAGATGAAGGATTTTAAGAGTGTTTTAAACTAAATTATGCCATAAAACATTGATTTTAATTTCTAACTCTACCACTTCAAATCTTATGTTGAATCCGACATGTCATACGAAACGCATATGAAGTAGCATAACAACGTGACGAATGAATTGCAAGATGAATTTCTGCTTGAATAACCCGAGGAAACACACGGGCATTCGCTCTGTGGGTCAATGCACTCTGTTTGAAGCCCGTGTTACAGAGGAGTGTGTGTGCACCGAGCGGAGCAGAGGAACATCCAGAAAGCATGAATATTAATATAATTGCTTAACGTTTAACCCCATCCCCTTCAGCGCATCAGTAGCTGCTCTGAGGAAGCAGGAAAGGAACCAGCGAGGATGTAATTGGGTGATTTACTTTGATGCCGCGGGTTTCCATCCATGAATCGATGACATGGCAAAGACTGTAAAACACTGGAGGCTAAAGAGCTTCTGCAGCGAGTCGTCCATCATCTGGAGCTTTGGGAGGGACGAGAGGAAGAGAGGAAGAGAGGAAGAGAGGAAGAGAGGAAGAGAGGAAGAGAGGAAGGAAGGAGATGAAAGAAAGAGAGGGAGTAAGGAAGGAGAGGGAGGAAAGGGCTAAAGAGCATCTGCAGCGAGTCGTCCATCATCTGGAGCTTTGGGAGGGACGAGAGGAAGAGAGGAAGAGAGGAAGAGAGGAAGAGAGGAAGAGAGGAAGGAAGGAGATGAAAGAAAGAGAGGGAGTAAGGAAGGAGAGGGAGGAAAGGGCTAAAGAGCATCTGCAGCGAGTCGTCCATCATCTGGAGCTTTGGGAGGGACGAGAGGAAGGAGAGGAAGGAAGGAGAGGAAGGAAGGAGAGGGAGGAAGGAGAGGAAGGAGAGGGAGGAAGGAGAGGAAGGAAGGAAGGAGAGGAAGGAAGGTGAGGAAGGAAAGAGAGGAAGGAAGGTGATGAAGGAGATGAAGAAAATTGAGGAAGGAAGGAGAGGAAGGAAAGAGAGGAAGGAAGGAGAGGAAGGAAGGGGAGGAAGGAAGGATAGGAAGGAAAGAGAGGAAGGAAAGAGAGGAAGGAGGAGAGGAAGGAGAGGAAGGAAGGAGAGGAAGGAAGGGGAGGAAGGAAAGAGAGGAAGGAGGATAGCAAGGAAAGAGAGGAAGGAAAGAGAGGAAGGAGGAGAGGAAGGAGGAGAGGAAGGAGAGGAAGGAGAGGAAGGAAGGGTAGAGTGGGTCTCGAGCAGAAAGTTCCCCTACATTTCACTTATTTTTTACACGAGATTCAAGATTTAAGGCGGGTTGACATTTATAAATTGGTCTTTTTATTTTCATTAATCTTATTTTTTATTCTAAATAGTTTTATTTATTTATTTGATAGGTTTTTAATATGATATTTTATCTTTGTGTCTTTTGTCCGGCTTTATTTTTCAGAGAGATCAGTATTTGTGTAATTGTATTTTCTTTTTCTTTCCCCCCCCGTGTGTCCCCGTGTGTCCCGTATGTCCCGTGTGTCCCGTGTGCCCCGTATGTGCCGTGTGTCCCGTGTGTCCCGTATGTCCCGTGTGTCCCGTGTGTCTGTGTGCCCCGTGCGTCCCGTATGTCCCGTGTGTCTGTGTGTCCCGTGTGTCTGTGTGCCCCGTGCGTCCCGTATGTCCCGTGTGTCCCGTGTGTCTGTGTGCCCCATGCGTCCCGTATGTCCCATGTGTCCCTTGTGTCTGTGTTCCGTGTGCCCCGTGTGTCCCGTGTGTCCTGTGTGTCCCGTGTGCCCCGTATGTCCCGTATGTCCCGTGTGCCCCGTGTGTCCCGTATGCTCCGTATGCCCCGTGTGTCCCGTGTGTCCCGTATGCCCCGTATGTCCCGTGTGTCCCGTATGCCCCGTATATCCCGTGTGTCCCGTATGTCCCGTGTGCCCCGTATGTCCCGTGTGTCCCGTGTGTCCCGTATGTCCCGTGTGCCCCGTGTGTCCCGTATGTCTGTGTGCCCCATGTGTCCCGTATGTCTGGGTGTCCCGTGTGCTCCGTATGCCCCGTGTGTCCCGTGTGTCCCGTATGCCCCGTGTGTCCCGTGTGTCCCGTGTGTCCCGTATGCCCCGTATATCCCGTGTGTCCCGTGTGTCCCGTGTGTCCCGTGTGTCCCGTGTGCCCCATGTGCCCCGTGTGTCCCGGATACTTGATGATGTTTTTCTGCATGTGTTCAGAATGGTTTTGAACGTTTCACCTGAAGCACATTTCTTGTTTCCTGTTGTAATCTGTTTCTCATGGTGTTGAAGCACTGAGCTGCAGCTGGTGTAGGAAAAGTGCTATACCAATAAAGCTTTATATATATATAGACAAACCAATAAGTCGTAACTTTTTTTATTAGACCCGATGTGTACTTGAGTCGAAGCAGTGGTTCCCAGTTTGTATGAATAAAGAATATCTAATATAATCTCAATCAACCAGAACTCGAATATTAACAACGGGTTTTATTTCACTATCTGTTGGACCTTTTATTACATAATTGGATTTCTTTACAGTTCAGGTTTGGTTTTATTCAATTTTCTCACATTTCCAGGGAACGTATTAGACTAGAGAGACTTGAAAGGTCCACCTTGTAAGAGAGACCCTTATTGAACCCTCTCAGAGTTACTTAGTTCCTGAAACCCCCCAATATGAGGGGCTCGGTGATCATAATACTACAGTTAACTCTTTTCAAGCAATCATAGACAATGCAGTGTTAGCGACCTGTCAATCACAAAGTAGTCCCGCCTTAAAGCACACTCCAACTGCGACCATGAATTGCCCTTTTCACTGCACTGTTAGTTTTATCATACAGCCGTGTTATTGTATTTTCGTAACTCTGGCACAACTATTTCCTTCGGGATAGATAGTCTTATCTCATCTTAATCATCCCAGATGTTTTCCAGACGTGTGTTTGAGTGACAGCGGTTTGACATGGAGGGATCTGAGCAGCTCGTTATTTTGTGAGTGTTCGCTCGGAGGTCTTCTTCTTCTTCTCCCTCTTGCTGTCACTCTGTCAGTTTGTTGGGGAAGAGCTGAAGGTTATGAGTGAGTACGCTGCTCTGTAAAGATTATTGTTACCTTGTGCACCTCCAGGAGAAAAGCTGAGATGTCTGAGTTAAGATGGACTTTTATTAATCCCTCGTGGGGGAAATTGTTTCTCTGCATTCGACCCATCCTAGTGTTCGGAGCAGTGTGCTGCCATTTTGAACGGCGCCCCGGGAGCAGTGTGGGGAACGGTGCCTTCCTCAGGGACACTTCGGTAGCACTTGCCGGGCCTTGAACTGGTGACCTTCCAGTTGCCAAGCCAAGTCCCTATCGAATTCGCCACCACCGCCCACATTGTTTTGACGTGCTGTACCGAAGACCTCTTGTCATGATTGATTTGTTGTATTCACGTCTTTATCAGGGACAGAGCATATTGATCAACATTTCTGTAAATGATCCAAGAGGCTATTTTCCATCTGTAGTCCACCTTAAGTCACATCAATCAAATAGAGACGATTATCTTCTTCTTCTGCCCGTCACTGTCAGTTTGTTGAAGAGCTGAAGGGTATATGTGAATACAGATTATAAAGATCATGGTTACCTTGTGCAATAATACTGATAATACACTTTATTTAAATAGCAGCTTTCATGCTTGATAGAAACAAGGTCACAAAGAGTTATAGTTATATCACGTAATGAAACATGAACAGTGATACTACTAAAACATTACAATTATAAGCCGAATTAAAAAGATAGGTCTTTCATTTACTTTTAAAAATTCCAATTGAAGTTGCCGTTCTAAGATCAAATGTTTGGGGCGATATAAAAACAGAAAGGATCCTGCCCAGTGTTCTTGTCATGCAATCTAGGTACACTAAAAGTCCTCGAAAGACAAGGTTAGAGGAATAGTTTCGTCGAAACGAAAAGGTACCATGGGGTCAGATTATAATTGTCCAAAGGGGGGTTCGTTTAACATGAAACACTTGAAATAACTAAAAGATAAGTTAAGAGAGAAAGTAGAAAGGAAGTGAGATCATAGAAAACTATTGCTGCTAAAAGTGAGCGATGATTGAGAGTCAGAGCTGAACACTCAGAGGTGTGTTCTCACACTGCTCTGTCACTTTTCATTCATGTTTCTTTGTTGTTCATTGTTTTATCATCTTTGCTTTTAAATGAGCGTTTTTAAATGCCATTATTACATGGCTTAGTTGAATACTCGATTCTGATTGGTCAATTCAGAACACGTGACACATTGTTAATCCAGTAGTACAAACCGCTGTCAAGGGACTTATTGACCGTTGTTAAGGACGCTCACATCTGCAGAAAGAAGTCCGGTTTGGTCGAGAAGCAAACTGGGACAAGAAAGCAGCGGAGAAGTAACGGGGCAGAACCTCCTTTGTACGCAGCGGTCCAGACAATAGACATCAAGCGGCAAAACATATTCAGTTGCCAGTTAATTTGGCTTTAGGGGCCGGCTCATCAGGAGCCCCCCGCTTCGCGTCGGCTCCTGATCGGCCTGTCGGTGTTCTTTTTCCCCATAATGACCGCCTCGCCTACTTATGCAACATGTTTCTTAATGCTCATAGTGTCTTTCCTTGTTGTAAAGCACTTTGAATTGTACGGAGCCCCCTAGGGGACATGGGAAGGAAAAAAAAATGTTTGAACAAAAGAAAAAGGTTTTGCAAGATCTCGCAAAAAACCCCGTTGCAGTTGTAGACGGTCCCTATGCACTCCTCTCCCTCCTCCAGCTGCAGATTGTTAGACGGTCCCTAAGCACTCCTCTCCCTCCTCCAGCTGCAGATTGTAGACGGTCCCTAAGCACTCCTCTCCCTCCCCTCCAGCTGCAGATTGTAGACGGTCCCAAAGCACTCTCTCTCCCTCTCCAGCTGCAGATTGTAGACGGGTCCCATTAAGCACTCTCTCCCTCCCAGCTGCAGATTGTAGACTGGTCCCTAAGCACTCCTCTCCCTCCTCCCAGCTGCAGATTGTAGACGGTCCCTAAGCACTCCTCTCCCTCCTCCAGCTGCAGATTGTGACCAATTCTTGATGTTTAGCTCGGATGACGGCGCGTATCGAACTGTTCTGATAAAAACGACTCTGTAGCTCGTTGTCTACCTTGCTATGATTGTAAAGTCAACGTTATGTTTATGAGTTATTGATCCGCGAAATTCAAATCTGTCAATAACTCAGCTCAGAGGGACGTGCATGTCCCCTCGCTCTGAGTGTTCTCTTGAGGTGTCTTCACTTATGTGAAACCCTTTATATATACAGTCTATGTGTGAGATCTCGCAAAACCGTATTATTATTTTTTTCAAATAATTATTTTTTTCTTCTCCATGTCCCCTAGGGGGCTCCGTAGAATTGCCTCGTGTGTTGAAAGGTATAAATAAACTTGCCTTACTTCTAAAAGTGAAACATTGGAGGTGTCCTTGTAGGTTGATAACATGAGAGTCACTTATGTTGGGGCACAGTTATGTAAAGCCTTGTGAATCATGAAGGTGAGAAGTCTGAAAAGTGCTTTTTGTCTTTCAGGTCAGGATTATCTGAAGTCTAATGAGTCTCCTCGGAGGGCTGACACTCACATGCATGGCCTCCCACAAACCCAGATGCATGCTGGGGGCAGTGGGGTTAATAATGCTGCTCCGGCTACATGTGCTTCCTGGTTTATAATTGATTAGTTGTTACCATCCTGACCTCAGAACAGCACCACGTTGTTTCTCAATCTGCTGCAGGAATACTGTGAACAAACAGACCTTATGCACACGGCCCGTTTATTTATACAGCACCTTTCCACACAAGGCACTTCAAAGTGCTTTACACAAATGAAAGGCATTAAGAAACACATTAGAAACATTAAAAGCAAAGATAATAAAACATGAATGAAAGTTTACAGTGCAGTGTGAGATGTGAACAGTTCAATTAAAAGCAGCGGCAAAAAGAAAAGTCTTCAGGCTAGATTTAGTCAGAGTGCGGCGGACCTGCAGGTTCTGGGAGTTTGTTCCAGATACTTGAACATTATAACCCTTGCTTTGAACTATATTCATGTTTGAAATGTAATTGTTTATTCAAAATAAAACATGTTTTATCAAATACAATGCAAAGGATCTGTTCTGACTGTAGGCCGTCGCCGTTGAGCTTTTTACAATTTTGAAATCATGCTAGAAACACATCATAAGGACTCTAAGGTTTAAAGGAAGGCTCCAGTCATTAGATAGTTAATCAAAACTTCAGTATTTAGTGAAACATTATGTTTAAACCATACCCTGAAGAAATCAGCGATATTCCGGTAAATAATGATTTAGTAGCTCTTTTTTATCAAAAACCTGTATATTCCGTCAGGCAGCTGCCATTTTGGCCATTTCAATAGTCACATATCAGAAAAACTAGGTTGTGACGTCATCTATGCGTTCACTTTGTAAAACACGACGAAAACATGGCGGAGTATTTGAGTTCGGACTCGTCAGCCGAGGAAGAAGTTTAGAAAAATAAAGTCCAGGCGGACTTACTTTGAATTTTCACTATAGGTATTCATTCCATCCAAATACAACTGTAAAAAACATACTCTGTTATCCTCTTAGGCCCCACGGACCCGGTTCCGGGGCCGAAATCGCGTCATTTGCAGGAAACAACGTCTAAGGAACCTTAATATTTAATGAACTATGAATATTTTATATCCATATAACGGGAAAAAAACTAATTTTACTGATCTTTTTCTTCAAAAAAAACACACAATGCTAACAGTGAGCCTCTGAATTAGCCCCGAGCGAAAATGCTAACCTATTACTGCACCGAAATCACTCCTAGCTCCCTATTACTTATCCTAGCTGCACATCCAACACATCGTTTATGATCGTAAGGAGACACAGGAGAGGCTAACATGGCTTACCTTGGTCTTTGTCTGGTCTAAACTGGTCTTCAATGTCATACAAACGATAAAAACGATGATGTAGATCCATAGGTTAATATCCAATGTGACTGTGTCCCCTTCGAATGTTCTGATAATCTATAAGCAATAAAACTGCAATTCCGTTATCTGCTGTCCGATCTGTGCTCTGTGGATCTTTCGGTTCGGGCCGAGCACATTTCGCTAGCCACTGCCTCCGAACGTACTTCCTACGCTTACCCGTTGGCAATAGATGGAACCGAGCATCCGGTGGATTGTTCCTATCCGAATTGTGGCAATGTTTCGCGATACAATGAGGCATATTTCTATCGAATTGAGAGAGTAACTAGAGGTAAACAACGTGACAAAGCACATACGTCAATTTGTCCTCGACACCAAACGCATAGTTCACGTCACTTCCGGTAAATAAGTCATGTGACTCGTCAAAATGGCGCCGCCCACAGGGTTGATGTTATTTAGGTAATTAATGGGTGCGGAGCTCCCTGTCTGAATTATTATTTGACGGTTTATTGCTGCTCCCGCTGTGCATAATATGTGTAATATGTAGCCAATAAATTCCACATTGTTGGTAAAATAATATTTTGGCCTGCCCGAATGTTTTTTCTGTAGCCCCGGACAATTCTACCTCAATAATATAATACATTAACCGTGCTTTACGTGAACCTCATCAAGACACTAGAGAGGACGGCAGGACTGTAATTTCCGTGTTCAGTGAATGCAACAGAGGCAAGACACCAGACCAATCAGAGAAGGTTGCATGGAAATAAAAGTGTGCTTGTGTCATTCAAGCTCCGCTCTGTGTGTGTGTGTGTGTGTGTGGTGTGTGTGTGTGTGTGTGTGTGTGTGTGTGTGTGGTGTGTGTGGAAATAGCGCATTTAGTGTGTGAGAGAGAGGGAGAGAGCGAGAGTGGCCGGTGCCAGCAGCAGGGACCGTGTTGTTAGCATCTGGTTAGCTAGCTGCACTAACGGACATACAGAGCTGTTGTTGTTCAGACTGAGAGGCTCAGGTGAGCTAAAGGACTCGCTGAGTGTTTAGATAGTTAACTTTAGTTTAAGTTATCTCAGTGGGTCTCAAACGGTTTGGTCACAAATTATTTCCGCGGCACACCTTCATATGATCATTATAGTTATAAAAAAAATAAGAGAATAAAGCAAAAACAGGTATGAAGTACTATATGGCAGTAAAACAAGAATACAGTTTGAAAGGGGAGTGATTTGTAAAATATCCATAAAGAAAAAGAACATCTGCTTACAGTTGTGTTTCATCTGGGTGCTGAGAGATGTATCCATAGATCTCTTAATGTTGCTCTCAAAGTGCATCAGATTGATGCTTTTAATTCAATATTTAAAAAAAATCTTCCCGGGGAGCATCCCCCCGGACCCCCTAGAAGAGGTGAAGTCCCCCCCACTCGGAAAAAATAGCACTTTACCCCTGCCTATATGCCGTGAGCTGATTATCGAGCCTTCATTGTAACAGTCGCGGGTGTACTGTGTGTTTGCTGTGGGGAGTGCTTTTGTGCGTGCTCTATAGTGCCCGTAATAGTGTTCACTGGAGCCAGCACCTCAGCACCCCACTCAAAATACCTTCCCGCGCCTCTGCTCCACATATTCAACATTTCAAACAGTAAACTGGTTGCTTTGGATTTATGGACGAGACCTTTCTCAGATTCTGCGAGCTGATTGCATCCTAATGAGCTTTCAGGAGCAACACCAAGAGAGTTTCTAAAGTCTGAGATATCTGTCTTTATGTTCACTCCGTCACTTCCACGCCTCTGTGTTGCCATGTCTGCAGTTAGCTGCTGCTGGAGCTCTAGCTGCTCCATCTGTCTCAGCTCTCTCTGCAGGGTAACTCAGCAGATTATGGAAACACGTAGAAATGCCGGATCATTTATTATTTCCCCCCCAACGCTCTGCATCCATGAACCTTCATCACGCTTTCTTTGTTTCATGGAGCCATGTATACACCGCTTCATTCACACAAATAACTCGCCTCACCAGGGGCTGAACCGGGTCCTAGTGATCTCACCAGGAAGTCGCTTTCAGCTGATAGCTGCTGGGGATTCATTGTCTCACACACACACCCACTTACACACACTTACACACACACACACACACACACTTACACACACACACACACACACACACACACACACACACACACACACACTTACACACTTACACACACACACCACCACACACACACACACACACTTACACACACACACACACTCACACTTATGTGCTCACGGTTTGGCTCCACTGTATGAGGTGAACGGTGGTGATCAGGTGTAAAGTCTGTGAGACAGAGAGAAGGTGAGATACCTAGAAAATACCAACGACATAACGTTACCCTACAGTTAGTCCGATGTCCTCCATTTACATCACTGGGGGAAAGCTATCCGACTTCCTTTGGTTATACAAATATTTTATTCTAATATTCGGGGATTTTCCCCGCAGGATAAACAAAGTATTTTGGTTTGTGTTGATCATCACAGACAGTAAATAACACACACTCCTTCAAACACTGTGCTGCTTGTGGAAGTGTGTGTACAGGACACACTCTCAGGAAACACTGAACCTCCGTTAGTCTGAAGAAGCTGTGACGGAACGAGGGGAGACATCGGGGAGATTGGTTTGTCCGGTGCTGCCACAGTGATAGATGTAGAGGGAACACACACACAACACACAACACACACCTGAACACACCACACACACACACACACACCTGCACCCAATGCATCTATATTTACCCTAATAAAATATGATGAGGTGATACTTTTACAACAACACACACACACACACACACACACACCCATGTTTTTACAGATCAGTTGTGGCATGATTGTGCTTTAATAAACTGCATTTCCCATAATGCCCTTTGTCGTGTTTGTGACTCATCTGTAATTAAAGTCAACACTTGTCAAAAACACAACATCGAGACAGTGGTGTGAATGTCAAGCGGTGTGTGTGTGTGGTGTGTGTGTGTGTGTGTGTGTGTGTGTGTGTGTGGTGTGTGTGTTGTGTGTGTGTAATGAAACACGATGAGGTGATACATTCCAATCCACAGGAAACCATAACCCCATCTCCAGCTCATCTCCTCTCGGATGAAAAACAAACCCCTTTTCCGTCTCCTGATTTCATTTCCTGGAGGTATTTTTGGTGACGTTATAAACCCGTTAAAACTGAGCCATTATTATTTCTTTCAATCATAAAAACAGATGGAGTTAGAGAGGAGGAACTTTCGTCAGCGGCTGAAAAGTGTAGGTCGAAGTCAGTGGCGTTTTTATATGTACAAAAGTGGTGGGGCACAAAAAACGTAGATGTCTATATATAAGCTTCTGCAGTGAGGTTCATGGCTGGTGAGGCACTGACTCTTCAGGTTTACACATATTATATTTAGACCTAAATCAAAATATAATATTATTTCAAAAGCTTTTTTTGTCTGATGCTTCGATTAATTTTAAACAGACAGTTCAACAAAAGGATACCCAACAAATGTAATTTTATCATTTAAATATTGAATTGTTCTCTCTTAGTAAGATCCCATTTTCAATACAATTGTGGTCTTACCTTGACTTGAAGATGAAGTCCATTTGCCTATCCTTCTGGACAACAATCTCTATTACTTTTTTGTAAAAGTCCTCCTTATGTTCTTGTAGTTTCAAAAGTCTATCATAAATCTAATCTAATCAATAGATTTATGATTCGAAAATGATAAAGTAGGGTAGACATGTGGATATTATCCAGGTGAACAAAACGTGCATTTATCTAACAGGTACGTTTCCCACAGACCTTATTTGGAGCTATTTTCTAAAATCCCATGGAGAAATCTCATTGCTTTTTTGTCGAGGGAAGCCATGCGCAGCTTACTTCCGGGTTTTAGGACGCCTCACTGCAGCTCTCTCGTCTCCTCTTCACACACCACACTTTTCGCGGCACACGTACTTACAGCCAATCAGCTCTGAATTATGTGAGATGACGTATGGTGGGGATGGCAGCTCTATGCCCTATGGTCATTATTTGTTTCACACACATTAAATAGGACAATACTCTGAGCATGCGCAGTGTAGTTTTTTACAGTCACCGTTCACTTAGACAGTGAGAGGGAGGGGCAGGATCGGGTTTTGTCCCACATGGCTCTAAACAGCTCAATAGGCACACCAAGAAGTAGAAAGTACAGGTATTTGTGTTCAATATGTAAGAAGTAGAAAGTACAGGTATTTGTGTTCAACATGTAAGAAGTAGAAAGTACAGGTATTTGTGTTCAACATGTAAGAAGTAGAAAGTACAGGTATTTGTGTTCAACATGTAAGAAGTAGAAAGTACAGGTATTTGTGTTCAACATGTAAGAAGTAGAAAGTACAGGTATTTGTGTTAGAAATGTAAGAAGTAGAAAGTACAGGTATTTGAGTTCAACATGTAAGAAGTAGAAAGTACAGGTATCTGTGTTCAACATGTAAGAAGTAGAAAGTACAGGTATTTGTGTTCAACATGTAAGAAGTAGAAAGTACAGGTATTTGGGTTCAAAATGTAAGAAGTAGAAAGTACAGGTATTTGAGTTCAACATGTAAGAAGTAGAAAGTACAGGTATTTGTGTTCAACATGTAAGAAGTAGAAAGTACAGGTATTTGTGTTCAACATGTAAGAAGTAGAAAGTACAGGTATTTGTGTTCAACATGTAAGAAGTAGAAAGTACAGGTATTTGTGTTCAACATGTAAGAAGTAGAAACTACAGGTATTTGTGTTCAACATGTAAGAAGTAGAAAGTACAGGTATTTGTGTTCAACATGTAAGAAGTAGAAAGTACAGGTATTTGTGTTCAACATGTAAGAAGTAGAAAGTACAGGTATTTGAGTTCAACATGTAAGAAGTAGAAGTAGTAAAGTACAGGTATGTGTTCAACATGTAAGAAGTAGAAAGTACAGGTATTTGAGTTCAACATGTAAGAAGTAGAAAGTCACAGGTATTTGTGTTCAACATGTAAGAAGTAGAAAGTACAGGTATTTGTGTTCAACATGTAAGAAGTAGAAAGTACAGGTATTTGTGTTCAACATGTAAGAAGTAGAAAGTACAGGTATTTGTGTTCAACATGTAAGAAGTAGAAACTACAGGTATTTGTGTTCAACATGTAAGAAGTAGAAAGTACAGGTATTTGTGTTCAACATGTAAGAAGTAGAAAGTACAGGTATTTGTGTTCAACATGTAAGAAGTAGAAAGTACAGGTATTTGAGTTCAACATGTAAGAAGTAGAAAGTACAGGTATTTGGGTTCAACATGTAAGAAGTAGAAAGTACAGGTATTTGTGTTAGAAATGTAAGAAGTAGAAAGTACAGGTATTTGAGTTCAACATGTAAGAAGTAGAAAGTACAGGTATTTGAGTTCAACATGTAAGAAGTAGAAAGTACAGGTATTTGTGTTCAACATGTAAGAAGTAGAAAGTACAGGTATTTGTGTTCAACATGTAAGAAGTAGAAAGTACAGGTATTTGTGTTCAACATATAAGAAGTAGAAAGTACAGGTATTTGTGTTCAACATGTAAGAAGTAGAAAGTACAGGTATTTGTGTTCAACATATAAGAAGTAGAAAGTAAAAAGTCATCAGAAAAATAAGTAGTGGAGTAAAGTACTGATACCTGAAACATGAACTTAAGTACAGTAACAAAGTATTTGTACTCCACTACTTCCCACCTCTGCTTTTCTCTTGATATGTTTTATAATCAGCTGTTGTTGTTGTTGTTGTTATGGTCACCTGTCAGATTTCTCTGGATCAACACATACTGATTATATAATGTATAAATACATAAATATGAACACACAGAGGTTATATCAATAAATATTCACATGACTTTGGTGAGTCAATCCCCTGATCGCAGCGCTTTATATAGAGTTATGTTTTCAGCAGTGTGTTGGTGCAGCTGCCAGTGTCAGCTTATACACACACACACACACACACACCACACACACACACACACACACACACACAAACACACACACACACACCTATAAATGGCAGACTCACAACGGTGGTTTGTCATGTGTGATAAGAGCTTGTGCTGGAAATCACGTGATGACTTAAACCGTTTCCGTTGATTAAACTAAAACTTGAATACAATTAGATTAAATAAGAGCAAACTTGTCAGGAATTTAGTTTTGAGTTTATCGTTTCCTGTATTATTTTGAAATGTATTTTCAGTGATTTCTGTGATTCTACTTCGCTCTCCCAGGTTGTATGTTTAGTTTCTCTTTGAGGTCAGCTTTTTGTTCAGATCTGCCATCTTGTTTTTGGGTCCAACTTCCTGCTAAATAACTAAGTAAGTAAGTTTGAGAACCCGGCTCGAGATACACTTGTTGTTATATTCCATGGAATGCTCTTAACATCCGATAGCAATGAATATCTGAAGTGCTTTGACACAAATCCATAAAAACATCTCATCAGTGGAAGCCGTGGCGCTGTAAAAAGCACGACCAATCATCTGAGCCGGCTAAAGTAACTGGATGGCCTACCTGCCTGTCAGCCTTCCATCTGGGCACAGACTTATCTCGTGCCCTCATTGGTCATGTGCGCGTTCGTGTGTGTTGGAGGAGGGGCTCTGTGAGGAAGAGGCAGATCTTTTCCGGTTGTGTATTTTCAAATTCTAGCGCACTCGAGCCGGTTTCTCCAAAATTACCTACCCCACCTTTAAAATGTGAAGTTAATTGAAAAAGACAAGCATATTTTTTTCTTTTAATAAACACATTTCAAAACGCCTGGTTCAGTTTAAATTTGCAATCAACAATTAAAAAGGACTTTTTGTGTGATTTCACCTTAATCCAGTGCTCCACCAGACAAGGCTTTTTTGTCAGATTACACCTCCATTTTACTACAATTAGAGTATTCGTTATTCTCGCGTCCAGGTGAGAAGCTTTAAAAGTAAGAAACAATGAAGTCTCTGAGAAAGGTTCAAATGGGTACTTTAATTACAAATGGCGCTGTAATGTAATTACAGAGGATGGTTCTGAGAGAGAGAAGCTGCCTCTCGCAGTCGCCGCCGTGAAAAAGAGGCTCCACAAAGCTCCATCACCTGACTATATATCTATCATTTACGGTAGCCCGGATGTCGTCATAAATACTTACGTCTGTAAACAACACTTATTAAAATAAACTGTACCTTCATTTAATATTCAGCAATAATAATATCTCGCCGTCTATAGATGTCGTGTTAAAGTCAGTAGGTGTTGGTTGTGCAACATTTCCACTCTACATTTCACATTTCTAGAATTGGTAATATTAGCCACATGCTAAATGCTAACCGGAGATGAAGGATTTTAAGAGTGTTTTAAACTAAATTATGCCATAAAACATTGATTTTAATTTCTAACTCTACCACTTCAAATCTTATGTTGAATCCGACATGTCATACGAAACGCATATGAAGTAGCATAACAACGTGACGAATGAATTGCAAGATGAATTTCTGCTTGAATAACCCGAGGAAAACACACGGGCATTCGCTCTGTGGGTCAATGCACTGTTTGAAGCCCGTGTTACAGAGGAGTGTGTGTGCACCGAGCGGAGCAGAGGAACATCCAGAAAGCATGAATATTAATATAATTGCTTAACGTTTAACCCCATCCCCTTCAGCGCATCAGTAGCTGCTCTGAGGAAGCAGGAAAGGAACCAGCGAGGATTGTAATTGGGTGATTTACTTTGATGCCGCGGGTTTCCATCCATGAATCGATGACATGGCAAAGACTGTAAAACACTGGAGGCTAAAGAGCTTCTGCAGCGAGTCGTCCATCATCTGGAGCTTTGGGAGGGACGAGAGGAAGAGGAGAGAGGAAGAGAGGAAGAGAGAGGAAGAGAGGAAGAGAGGAAGAGAGGAAGGAAGGAGATGAAAGAAAGAGAGGGAGTAAGGAAGGAGAGGGAGGAAAGGGCTAAAGAGCATCTGCAGCGAGTCGTCCATCATCTGGAGCTTTGGGAGGGACGAGAGGAAGAGAGGAAGAGAGGAAGAGAGGAAGAGGAGGAAGAGAGGAAGGAAGGAGATGAAAGAAAGAGAGGGAGTAAGGAAGGAGAGGGAGGAAAGGGCTAAAGAGCATCTGCAGCGAGTCGTCCATCATCTGGAGCTTTGGGAGGGACGAGAGGAAGGAGAGGAAGGAAGGAGAGGAAGGAAGGAGAGGGAGGAAGGAGAGGAAGGAGAGGGAGGAAGGAGAGGAAGGAAGGAAGGAGAGGAAGGAAGGTGAGGAAGGAAAGAGAGGAAGGAAGGTGAGGAAGGAGAGGAAGAGAAAATTGAGGAAGGAAGGAGAGGAAGGAAAGAGAGGAAGGAAGGAGAGGAAGGAAGGGGAGGAAGGAAGGATAGGAAGGAAAGAGAGGAAGGAAAAGAGAGGAAGGAGGAGAGGAAGGAGAGGAAGGAAGGAGAGGAAGGAAGGGGAGGAAGGAAAGAGAGGAAGGAGGATAGCAAGGAAAGAGAGGAAGGAAAGAGAGGAAGGAGGAGAGGAAGGAGGAGAGGAAGGAGAGGAAGGAGAGGAAGGAAGGGTAGAGTGGGTCTCGAGCAGAAAGTTCCCCTACATTTCACTTTATTTTTTACACGAGATTCAAGATTTAAGGCGGGTTGACATTTATAAATTGTCTTTTATTTTCATTAATCTTATTTTTATTCTAAATAGTTTTATTTATTTATTTGATAGGTTTTTAATATGATATTTATCTTTGTGTCTTTTGTCCGGCTTTATTTTTCAGAGAGATCAGTATTTGTGTAATTGTATTTTCTTTTTCTTTCCCCCCCCGTGTGTCCCCGTGTGTCCGTATGTCCCGTGTGTCCCGTGTGCCCCGTATGTGCCGTGTGTCCCGTGTGTCCCGTATGTCCCGTGTGTCCCGTGTGTCTGTGTGCCCCGTGCGTCCCGTATGTCCCGTGTGTCTGTGTGTCCCGTGTGTCTGTGTGCCCCGTGCGTCCCGTATGTCCCGTGTGTCCCGTGTGTCTGTGTGCCCCATGCGTCCCGTATGTCCCATGTGTCCCTTGTGTCTGTGTTCCGTGTGCCCCGTGTGTCCCGTGTGTCCTGTGTGTCCCGTGTGCCCCGTTGTCCCGTGTATGTGTGCCCCGTGTGTCCCGTATGCTCCGTATGCCCCGTGTGTCCCGTGTGTCCCGTATGCCCCGTATGTCCCGTGGTCCCGTATGCCCCGTATGTCCCGTGTGTCCCGTATGTCCCGTGTGCCCCGTATGTCCCGTGTGCCCCGTGTGTCCCGTATGTCCCGTGTGCCCCGTGTGTCCCGTATGTCTGTGTGCCCCATGTGTCCCGTATGTCTGGGTGTCCCGTGTGCTCCGTATGCCCCGTGTGTCCCGTGTGTCCCGTATGCCCCGTGTGTCCCGTGTGTCCCGTGTGTCCCGTATGCCCCGTATATCCCGTGTCCCGTGTGTCCCGTGGTCCCGTGTGTCCCGTGTGCCCCATGTGCCCCGTGTGTCCCGGATACTTGATGATGTTTTTCTGCATGTGTTCAGAATGGTTTTGAACGTTTCACCTGAAGCACATTTTTGTTTCCTGTTGTAATCTGTTTCTCATGGTGTTGAAGCACTGAGCTGCAGCTGGTGTAGGAAAAGTGCTATACCAATAAAGCTTTATATATATATAGACAAACCAATAAGTCGTAACTTTTTTTATTAGACCCGATGTGTACTTGAGTCGAAGCAGTGGTTCCCAGTTTGTATGAATAAAGAATATCTAATATAATCTCAATCAACCAGAACTCGAATATTAACAACGGGTTTTATTTCACTATCTGTTGGACCTTTTATTACATAATTGGATTTCTTTACAGTTCAGGTTTGGTTTTATTCAATTTTCTCACATTTCCAGGGAACGTATTAGACTAGAGAGACTTGAAAGGTCCACCTTGTAAGAGAGACCCTTATTGAACCCTCTCAGAGTTACTTAGTTCCTGAAACCCCCCAATATGAGGGGCTCGGTGATCATAATACTACAGTTAACTCTTTTCAAGCAATCATAGACAATGCAGTGTTAGCGACCTGTCAATCACAAAGTAGTCCCGCCTTAAAGCACACTCCAACTGCGACCATGAATTGCCCTTTTCACTGCACTGTTAGTTTTATCATACAGCCGTGTTATTGTATTTTCGTAACTCTGGCACAACTATTTCCTTCGGGATAGATAGTCTTATCTCATCTTAATCATCCCAGATGTTTTCCAGACGTGTGTTTGAGTGACAGCGGTTTGACATGGAGGGATCTGAGCAGCTCGTTATTTTGTGAGTGTTCGCTCGGAGGTCTTCTTCTTCTTCTCCCTCTTCCTGTCACTCTGTCAGTTTGTTGGGAAGAGCTGAAGGTTATGAGTGAGTACGCTGCTCTGTAAAGATTATTGTTACCTTGTGCACCTCCAGGAGAAAAGCTGAGATGTCTGAGTTAAGATGGACTTTTATTAATCCCTCGTGGGGAAATTGTTTCTCTGCATTCGACCCATCCTAGTGTTCGGAGCAGTGTGCTGCCATTTTGAACGGCGCCCCGGGAGCAGTGTGGGGAACGGTGCCTTCCTCAGGGACACTTCGGTAGCACTTGCCGGGCCTTGAACTGGTGACCTTCCAGTTGCCAAGCCAAGTCCCTATCGAATTCGCCACCACCGCCCACATTGTTTTGACGTGCTGTACCGAAGACCTCTTGTCATGATTGATTTGTTGAATTCATGTCTTTATCAGGGACAGAGCACATTGATCAACATTTCTGTAAATGATCCAAGAGGCTATTTTCCATCTGTAGTCCACCTTAAGTCACATCAATCAAATAGAGACGATTATCTTCTTCTTCTGCCGTCACTGTCAGTTTGTTGAAGAGCTGAAGGTTATATGTGAATACAGATTATAAAGATCATGGTTACCTTGTGCAATAATACTGATAATACACTTTATTTAAATAGCAGCTTTCATGCTTGATAGAAACAAGGTCACAAAGAGTTATAGTTATATCACGTAATGAAACATGAACAGTGATACTACTAAAACATTACAATTATAAGCCGAATTAAAAAGATAGGTCTTTCATTTACTTTTAAAAATTCCAATTGAAGTTGCCGTTCTAAGATCAAATGTTTGGGGCGATATAAAAACAGAAAGGATCCTGCCCAGTGTTCTTGTCATGCAATCTAGGTACACTAAAAGTCCTCGAAAGACAAGGTTAGAGGAATAGTTTCGTCGAAAACGAAAAGGTACCATGGGGTCAGATTATAATTGTCCAAAGGGGGGTTCGTTTAACATGAAACACTTGAAATAACTAAAAGATAAGTTAAGAGAGAAAGTAGAAAGGAAGTGAGATCATAGAAAACTATTGCTGCTAAAAAGTGAGCGATGATTGAGAGTCAGAGCTGAACACTTCAGAGGTGTGTTTCTCACACTGCTCTGTCACTTTCATTCATGTTTCTTTGTTGTTCATGTTTTATCATCTTTGCTTTTAAATGAGCGTTTTTAAATGCCATTATTACATGGCTTAGTTGAATACTCGATTCTGATTGGTCAATTCAGAACACGTGACACATTGTTAATCCAGTAGTACAAACCGCTGTCAAGGACTTATTGACCGTTGTTAAGGACGCTCACATCTGCAGAAAGAAGTCCGGTTTGGTCGAGAAGCAAACTGGGACAAGAAAGCAGCGGAGAAGTAACGGGGCAGAAACCTCCTTTGTACGCAGCGGTCCAGACATAGACATCAAGCGGCAAAACATATTCAGTTGCCAGTTAATTTGGCTTTAGGGCCGGCTCATCAGGAGCCCCCCGCTTCGCGTCGGGCTCCTGATCGGCCTGTCGGTGTTCTTTTCCCCATAATGACCGCCTCGCCTACTTATGCAACATGTTTCTTAATGCTCATAGTGTCTTTCCTTGTTGTAAAGCACTTTGAATTGTACGGAGCCCCCTAGGGGACATGGAGAAGGAAAAAAAATGTTGAACAAAAGAAAAAGGTTTTGCAAGATCTCGCAAAACCCCGTTGCAGTTTGTAGACGGTCCCTATGCACTCCTCTCCCTCCTCCAGCTGCAGATTGTAGACGGTCCCTAAGCACTCCTCTCCCTCCTCCAGCTGCAGATTGTAGACGGTCCCTAAGCACTCCTCTCCCTCCTCCAGCTGCAGATTGTAGACGGTCCCAAAGCACTCCTCTCCCTCCTCCAGCTGCAGATTGTAGACGGTCCCTAAGCACTCCTCTCCCTCCTCCAGCTGCAGATTGTAGATGGTCCCTAAGCACTCCTCTCCCTCCTCCAGCTGCAGATTGTAGACGGTCCCTAAGCACTCCTCTCCCTCCTCCAGCTGCAGATTGTGACCAATTCTTGATGTTTAGCTCGGATGACGGCGCGTATCGAACTGTTCTGATAAAAACGACTCTGTAGCTCGTTGTCTACCTTGCTATGATTGTAAAGTCAACGTTATGTTTATGAGTTATTGATCCGCGAAATTCAAATCTGTCAATAACTCAGCTCAGAGGGACGTGCATGTCCCCTCGCTCTGAGTGTTCTCTTGAGGTGTCTTCACTTATGTGAAACCCTTTATATATACAGTCTATGTGTGAGATCTCGCAAAACCGTATTATTATTTTTTTCAAATAATTATTTTTTTCTTCTCCATGTCCCCTAGGGGGCTCCGTAGAATTGCCTCGTGTTGAAAGGTATAAATAAACTTGCCTTACTTCTAAAAGTGAAACATTGGAGGTGTCCTTGTAGGTTGATAACATGAGAGTCACTTATGTTGGGGCACAGTTATGTAAAGCCTTGTGAATCATGAAGGTGAGAAGTCTGAAAAGTGCTTTTTGTCTTTCAGGTCAGGATTATCTGAAGTCTAATGAGTCTCCTCGGAGGGCTGACACTCACATGCATGGCCTCCCACAAACCCAGATGCATGCTGGGGGCAGTGGGGTTAATAATGCTGCTCCGGCTACATGTGCTTCCTGGTTATAAATTGATTAGTTGTTACCATCCTGACCTCAGAACAGCACCACGTTGTTTCTCAATCTGCTGCAGGAATACTGTGAACAAACAGACCTTATGCACACGGCCCGTTTATTTATACAGCACCTTTCCACACAAGGCACTTCAAAGTGCTTTACACAAATGAAAGGCATTAAGAAACACATTAGAAACATTAAAAGCAAAGATAATAAAACATGAATGAAAGTTACAGTGCAGTGTGAGATGTGAACAGTTCAATTAAAAGCAGCGGCAAAAAGAAAAGTCTTCAGGCTAGATTTAGTCAGAGTTGCGGCGGACCTGCAGGTTTCTGGGAGTTTGTTCCAGATACTTGAACATTATAAACCTTGCTTTGAACTATATTCATGTTTGAAATGTAATTGTTTATTCAAAATAAAACATGTTTTATCAAATACAATGCAAAGGATCTGTTCTGACTGTAGGCCGTCGCCGTTGAGCTTTTTACAATTTTGAAATCATGCTAGAAACACATCATAAGGACTCTAAGGTTTAAAGGAAGGCTCCAGTCATTAGATAGTTAATCAAAACTTCAGTATTTAGTGAAACATTATGTTTAAACCATACCCTGAAGAAATCAGCGATATTCCGGTAAATAATGATTTTATAGCTCTTTTTTATCAAAACCTGTATATTCCGTCAGGCAGCTGCCATTTTGGCCATTTTCAGTAGTCACATGATCCGAAAAACTAGGTTGTGACGTCATCTATGCGTTCACTTTGTAAACACACGACGAAAACATGGCGGAGTATTTGAGTTCGGACTCGTCAGCCGAGGAAGAAGTTTAGAAAAATAAAGTCCAGGCGGACTTACTTTGAATTTTCACTATAGGTATTCATTCCATCCAAATACAACTGTAAAAAACATACTCTGTTATCCTCTTAGGCCCCACGGACCCGGTTCCGGGGCCGAAATCGCGTCATTTGCAGGAAACAACGTCTAAGGAACCTTAATATTTAATGAACTATGAATATTTTATATCCATATAACGGGAAAAAAACTAATTTTACTGATCTTTTTCTTCAAAAAAAACACACAATGCTAACAGTGAGCCTCTGAATTAGCCCCGAGCGAAAAATGCTAACCTATTACTGCACCGAAAATCACTCCTAGCTCCCTTATTACTTATCCTAGCTGCACATCCAACACATCGTTTATGATCGTAAGGAGACACAGGAGAGGCTAACATGGCTTACCTTGGTCTTTGTCTGGTCTAAACTGGTCTTCAATGTCATTACAAC
This sequence comes from Harpagifer antarcticus, assembly GCA_902827135.1. Taxonomy (NCBI): domain Eukaryota; kingdom Metazoa; phylum Chordata; class Actinopteri; order Perciformes; family Harpagiferidae; genus Harpagifer; species Harpagifer antarcticus. The sequence goes on along the minus strand of CADEHL010001481.1, from coordinate 185,337 downwards.
GATAAAAACGATGATGTAGATCCATAGGTTAATATCCAATGTGACTGTGTCCCCTTCGAAATGTTCTGATAATCTATAAGCAATAAAACTGCAATTCCGTTATCTGCTGTCCGCTCTGTGCTCTGTGGATCTTTCGGTTCGGGCCGAGCACATTTCGCTAGCCACTGCCTCCGAACGTACTTCCTACGCTTACCCGTTGGCAATAGATGGAACCGAGCATTCCGTGGATTGTTCCTATCCGAATTGTGGCAATGTTTCGCGATACAATGAGGCATATTTCTATAGAATTGAGAGAGTAACTAGAGTAAACAACGTGAACAAAGCACATACGTCAATTTGTCCTCGACACCAAACGCATAGTTCACGTCACTTCCGGTAAAATAAGTCATGTGACTCGTCAAAATGGCGCCGCCCACAGGGTTGATGTTATTTAGGTAATTAATGGGTGCGGAGCTCCCCTGTCTGAATTATTATTTGACGGTTATTGCTGCTCCCGCTGTGCATAATATGTGTAATATGTAGCCAATAAATTCCACATTGTTGGTAAAATAATATTTTGGCCTGCCCCGAATGTTTTTTCTGTAGCCCCGGACAATTCTACCTCAATAATATAATACATTAACCGTGCTTTACGTGAACCTCATCAAGACACTAGAGAGGACGGCAGGACTGTAATTTCCCGTGTTCAGTGAATGCAACAGAGGCAAGACACCAGACCAATCAGAGAGTTGCATGGAAATAAAAGTGTGCTTGTGTCATTCAAGCTCCGCTCTGTGTGTGTGTGTGTGTGTGTGGGTGTGTGTGTGTGTGTGTGTGTGTGTGTGTGTGGTGTGGGAAATAGCGCATTTAGTGTGTGAGAGAGAGGGAGAGAGCGAGAGTGGCCGGTGCCAGCAGCAGGGACCGTGTTGTTAGCATCTGGTTAGCTAGCTGCACTAACGGACATACAGAGCTGTTGTTGTTCAGACTGAGAGGCTCAGGTGAGCTAAAGGACTCGCTGAGTGTTTAGATAGTTAACTTTAGTTTAAGTTATCTCAGTGGGTCTCAAACGGTTTGGTCACAAATTATTTCCGCGGCACACCTTCATATGATCATTATAGTTATAAAAAAAATAAGAGAATAAAGGAAAAACAGGTATGAAGTACTATATGGCAGTAAAACAAGAATACAGTTTGAAAGGGGAGTGATTTGTAAAATATCCATAAAGAAAAAGAACATCTGCTTACAGTTGTGTTTCATCTGGGTGCTGAGAGATGTATCCATAGATCTCTTAATGTTGCTCTCAAAGTGCATCAGATTGATGCTTTTAAATTCAATATTTAAAAAAAATCTTCCCGGTGGAGCATCCCCCCGGACCCCCCTAGAAGAGGTGAAGTCCCCCCCCACTCGGAAAAAATAGCACTTTACCCCTGCCTATATGCCGTGAGCTGATTATCGAGCCTTCATTGTAACAGTCGCGGGTGTACTGTGTGTTTGCATGTGGGGAGTGCTTTTGTGCGTGCTCTATAGTGCCCGTAATAGTGTTCACTGGAGCCCAGCACCTCAGCACCCCCACTCAAAATACCTTCCCGCGCCTCTGCTCCACATATTCAACATTTCAAACAGTAAACTGGTTGCTTTGGATTTATGGACGAGACCTTTCTCAGATTCTGCGAGCTGATTGCATCCTAATGAGCTTTCAGGAGCAACACCAAGAGAGTTTCTAAAGTCTGAGATATCTGTCTTTATGTTCACTCCGTCACTTCCACGCCTCTGTGTTGCCATGTCTGCAGTTAGCTGCTGCTGGAGCTCTAGCTGCTCCATCTGTCTCAGCTCTCTCTGCAGGGTAACTCAGCAGATTATTGTAAACACGTAGAAACTGCCGGATCATTTCTTATTTCCCCCCCAACGCTCTGCATCCATGAACCTTCATCACGCTTTCTTTGTTTCATGGAGCCATGTATTACACCGCTTCATTCACACAAATAACTCGCCTCACCAGGGGCTTGAACCGGGTCCTAGTGATCTCACAGGAAGTCGCTTTCAGCTGATAGCTGCTGGGGATTCATTTGTCTCACACACACACACACTTACACACACTTACACACACACACACACACACACTTACACACACACACACACACACACACACACACACACACACACACACACACTTACACACTTACACACACACACACACACACCACACACACACACACTTACACACACACACACACTCACACTTATGTGCTCACGGTTTGGCTCCACTGTATGAGGTGAACGGTGGTGATCAGGTGTAAAGTCATGTGAGACAGAGAGAAGGTGAGATACCTAGAAAATACCAACGACATAACGTTACCCTACAGTTAGTCCGATGTCCTCCATTTACATCACTGGGGAAAGCTATCCGACTTCCTTTGGTTATACAAATATTTTATTCTAATATTCGGGGATTTTCCCCGCAGGATAAACAAAGTATTTTGGTTTGTGTTGATCATCACAGACAGTAAATAACACACACTCCTTCAAACACTGTGCTGCTTGTGGAAGTGTGTGTTACAGGACACACTCTCAGGAAACACTGAACCTCCGTTAGTCTGAAGAAGCTGTGACGGAACGAGGGGAGACATCGGGGAGATTGGTTTGTCCGGTGCTGCCACAGTGATAGATGTAGAGGAAACACACACACACACACACACACACACACACACACACACACACACACACACACACACCTGCACCCCAATGCATCTATATTTACCCCTAATAAAATATGATGAGGTGATACTTTTACAACATTTACACACACACACACACACACACACACCCATGTTTTTACAGATCAGTGTGTGCATGATTGTGCTTTAATAAACTGCATTTCCCATAATGCCCTTTGTCGTGTTTGTGACTCATCTGTAATTAAAGTCAACACTTGTCAAAACAACACAACATCGAGACAGTGGTGTGAATGTCAAGCGGTGTGTGTGTGTGTGTGTGTGTGTGTGTGTGTGTGTGTGTGTGTGTGTGTGTGTGTGTGTGTGTGTGTGTGTAATGAAACACGATGAGGTGATACATTCCAATCCACAGGAAACCATAACCCCATCTCCAGCTCATCTCCTCTCGGATGAAAAACAAACCCACTTTTCCGTCTCCTGATTTCATTTCCTGGAGGTATTTTTGGTGACGTTATAAACCCGTTAAAACTGAGCCATTATTATTTCTTTCAATCATAAAATCACAGATGGAGTTAGAGAGGAGGAACTTTCGTCAGCGGCTGAAAAGTGTAGGTCGAAGTCAGTGGCGTTTTTATATGTACAAAAGTGGTGGGGCACAAAAAACGTAGATGTCTATATATAAGCTTCTGCAGTGAGGTTCATGGCTGGTGAGGCACTGACTCTTCAGGTTTACACATATTATATTTAGACCTAAATCAAAATATAATATTATTTTCAAAAGCTTTTTTTGTCTGATGCTTCGATTAATTTTAAACAGACAGTTCAACAAAAGGATACCCAACAAATGTAATTTTATCATTTAAATATTGAATTGTTCTCTCTTAGTAAGATCCCATTTTCAATACAATTGTGGTCTTACCTTGACTTGAAGATGAAGTCCATTTGCCTATCCTTCTGGACAAAAATCTCTATTACTTTTTTGTAAAAGTCCTCCTTATGTTCTTGTAGTTTCAAAAGTCTATCAAAAATCTAATCTAATCAATAGATTTATGATTCGAAAATGATAAAGTAGGGTAGACATGTGGATATTATCCAGGTGAACAAAACGTGCATTTATCTAACAGGTACGTTTCCCACAGACCTTATTTGGAGCTATTTTCTAAAATCCCATGGAGAAATCTCATTGCTTTTTTGTCGAGGGAAGCCATGCGCAGCTTACTTCCGGGTTTTAGGATGCCTCACTGCAGCTCTCTCGTCTCCTCTTCACACACCACACTTTTCGCGGCACACGTACTTACAGCCAATCAGCTCTGAATTATGTGAGATGACGTATGGTGGGGATGGCAGCTCTATGCCCCTATGGTCATTATTTGTTTCACACACATTAAATAGGACAATACTCTGAGCATGCGCAGTGTAGTTTTTTACAGTCACCGTTCACTTAGACAGTGAGAGGGAGGGGCAGGATCGGGTTTTGTCCCACATGGCTCTAAACAGCTCAATAGGCACACCAAGAAGTAGAAAGTACAGGTATTTGTGTTCAATATGTAAGAAGTAGAAAGTACAGGTATTTGTGTTCAACATGTAAGAAGTAGAAAGTACAGGTATTTGTGTTCAACATGTAAGAAGTAGAAAGTACAGGTATTTGTGTTCAACATGTAAGAAGTAGAAAGTACAGGTATTTGTGTTCAACATGTAAGAAGTAGAAAGTACAGGTATTTGTGTTAGAAATGTAAGAAGTAGAAAGTACAGGTATTTGAGTTCAACATGTAAGAAGTAGAAAGTACAGGTATCTGTGTTCAACATGTAAGAAGTAGAAAGTACAGGTATTTGTGTTCAACATGTAAGAAGTAGAAAGTACAGGTATTTGGGTTCAAAATGTAAGAAGTAGAAAGTACAGGTATTGTGTTCAACATGTAAGAAGTAGAAAGTACAGGTATTTGTGTTCAACATGTAAGAAGTAGAAAGTACAGGTATTTGTGTTCAACATGTAAGAAGTAGAAGTACAGGTATTTGTGTTCAACATGTAAGAAGTAGAAAGTACAGGTATTTGTGTTCAACATGTAAGAAGTAGAAACTACAGGTATTTGTGTTCAACATGTAAGAAGTAGAAAGTACAGGTATTTGTGTTCAACATGTAAGAAGTAGAAGTACAGGTATTTGTGTTCAACATGTAAGAAGTAGAAAGTACAGGTATTTGAGTTCAACATGTAAGAAGTAGAAAGTACAGGTATTTGTGTTCAACATGTAAGAAGTAGAAAGTACAGGTATTTGAGTTCAACATGTAAGAAGTAGAAAGTCACAGGTATTTGTGTTCAACATGTAAGAAGTAGAAAGTACAGGTATTTGTGTTCAACATGTAAGAAGTAGAAAGTACAGGTATTTGTGTTCAACATGTAAGAAGTAGAAAGTACAGGTATTTGTGTTCAACATGTAAGAAGTAGAAACTACAGGTATTTGTGTTCAACATGTAAGAAGTAGAAAGTACAGGTATTTGTGTTCAACATGTAAGAAGTAGAAAGTACAGGTATTTGTGTTCAACATGTAAGAAGTAGAAAGTACAGGTATTTGAGTTCAACATGTAAGAAGTAGAAAGTACAGGTATTTGGGTTCAACATGTAAGAATGTATAAAGTACAGGTATTTGTGTTAGAAATGTAAGAAGTAGAAAGTACAGGTATTTGAGTTCAACATGTAAGAAGTAGAAAGTACAGGTATTTGAGTTCAACATGTAAGAAGTAGAAAGTACAGGTATTTGTGTTCAACATGTAAGAAGTAGAAAGTACAGGTATTTGTGTTCAACATATAAGAAGTAGAAAGTACAGGTATTTGTGTTCAACATGTAAGATGTAGAAAGTACAGGTATTTGTGTTCAACATATAAGAAGTAGAAAGTAAAAAGTCATCAGAAAATAAGTAGTGGAGTAAAGTACTGATACCTGAAACATGAACTTAAGTACAGTAACAAAGTATTTGTACTCCACTACTTCCCACCTCTGCTTTTCTCTTGATATGTTTTATAATCAGCTGTTGTTGTTGTTGTTGTTATGGTCACCTGTCAGATTTCTCTGGATCAACACATACTGATTATATAATGTATAAATACATAAATATGAACACACAGAGGTTATATCAATAAATATTCACATGACTTTGGTGAGTCAATCCCCTGATCGCAGCGCTTTATATAGAGTTATGTTTTCAGCAGTGTGTTGGTGCAGCTGCCAGTGTCACCTTATACACACACACACACACACACACACACACACACACACACACACACACACACACAAACACACACACACACACACCTATAAATGGCAGACTCACAACGGTGGTTTGTCATGTGTGATAAGAGCTTGAGCACTAGAAACAGCTGACACATAACACCATTTAAACACACACACACACACACACACACACACACACACACACATGTTTTCACAGATCAGAGGGTGCTTGATTGAGCTTTAATAAACTGCCATTTGCTCTAATTAGCCTGCATTTCACATAATGCCCTTTGTAGTGTTTGTGACTCATCTGTAATTAACGTCAACACTTGTCAAAAACAACACAACATCTACAGTGGTGTGAATGCCAAGCTGTGTGTGTGTGTGTGTGTGTGTGTGTGTGTGTGTGTGTGTGTGTGTGTGTGTGTGTGTGTAAAGGTCAGGCAGTCAGCAGGAATCTTCCTTCAGGTGATCTGCCTGCCGTCCCCCATGAATCCTTCATCAAATAACCCCCCTCGGCTCAGACATACCCTTTGTGTGTGTGTGTGTGTGTGTGTGTTTGTGTGTGTGTGTGTATTAAAGGTGTCCTATGCAAAATGTACTTTTGATGTCAGAAAATTAAATTAAACGGCTGAGAGACGATGACATGTGATTAAAGGGGACTAGCTAACCCCCTCTTGTAAGTTAAAACACTTTTCGACCAGTGGCTGTGAGTTGCAGTTCATTATGTGAAGGCATGTGTTGCTGCATTGGGCTACTATGAGAAACACATTTTTCCCATCATGCACCTCTTGTGTTTAAAAATGACAATGAACTTGGTTTGTCTGGATTAGCGATGACATTTTCTAAAACGTTATAAACAAAGGTTTCATCCACGTGTTTTCACGTTGTTCTGGTTTTATAAAACACTGACGGCTGCGGGCTGATGATGCAATCAAAGGCCAACGTTTTAAACTTTAAAAAGGTCAAAGCTGCGGAAAGTTAGACGGATGATGCATCTGGTTCCTGAAGGCATCGTGACTCATTCACTGACACGTCGTTCTGTTTACTGATGGGTTTTATCTAAGGGGAACTAGAAGTAGAAATAATCCGTTAACATTTCACTTCCTGTTTTATAAGAAACTTCATCGATAAAGCTTTAATATTTAAGTATGCACTGGTGGAAGGTACTTAAGTATACATTTGAGGTACTTTACTGAAGTATTTTATTTTCCTGGCACTTCCTACTTCTCTCCGCTACAATTAAGCAGTAATAATTATATTTTGTATCCATTTAATTATTCATCTACTCCCTTTTATTTGCTAGTATTCAGTATTTGGTCGTGATGAGGTCGTGATGAGGCCCGGCATATCCCTCCGCCCTTTCAGGACCAGGACATTTATTAATTCTCGCAGCAACATGTATCTGTACAGGAAATGTTTATTTTTAACATCTCCTCCTCCTCCTCCTCCTCCTCCTCCTCCTCACTCCTCCTCCTCCTCCTCCTCCTCCTCCTCCTCCTCCTCCTCCTCCTCCTCCTCCTCCTCCTCCTCCTCCTCCTCCTCCTCCTCCTCCTCCTCTGTGAGTGTGTCTGTGTTGAACGGCGTGTAATGACACAAACGAGGTTAATGTTGCAGTAATAGAAGAACATTCAGTGAAGTGTGTGTGTGTGTGTGTGTGTGTGTGTGTGTGTGTGTGTGTGTGTGTGTGTGTGTGTGTGTGTGTGTGGTGTGTGTGTGTGTGTGTGTGTCCTGAATGAGTGAGAGGGCACTCTGAGTGCAGAGCAGCAGAAAGAGTTGCTCTGAGTGATTTTTAAAACTTCTCTTCGGCCGTCTCTCTGAATTAATGAAGCGCTTCCTGTTTAGCATTAAAAACTTCTTCACTGAAGTAAAAGTGGATCTTTTCATTATTATTTCCTGTTTTATAATAATTATTTTCACATTTAATTATCTTAGTGATGATGATAATGGAATAACAAGAAGTCTTTCAGTCAAAAATCAAAGTATTAAATCGATAAAGAAATCAGTAATACATGAAATCATAAATACTCACAATCGATGAGAGTAACACGTGTTTAAATGTAACTGATATCTGATCGTCGATTTCCAAAGAGTTAATGTAACTGTTCGCCTGTCTGGTCATCGTGACCGGGCATCGTAACCGGGCTCTTTGAAGACCCGAAAATCCACGCTTTTCTTACATTTCTGATCGGATTGGCAAAAACTTCAGAATTTGAAATGACAGCTTTGTGTTTCCCCAAAAGTGGGCGGAGCCTCATTTTTGCCCGGAAGTGACGCATGTGTTACTGCATGTAGTATTCACCATTTATAAATGCACCTATTTAAATGTGCAAATGAATAAATGTACGTTTAAAAAGTGACTGTTGTTTGAAGGTTTCATTTTTTAGTACTTTTTATTAAACAACAATAAATATCATATATTCTATTTCATTTGCAGTCCATTAAACAATATTTTTATATTTTGTGTTCCTGTTTTATAGCCAGACTTAAAGGTCACCTATAAGCTATTTGTAGGCAATAGCTTAGGTCTCAGATATATAAAGAAATATAAAAAACATGTCTATGAAGTGTTTTGCTCCAAACACCAAACAGATTCTAGCCACGCCTCATATCCCTCTATTTCACTTCCTGTTTCTAAAGTGCTGATTTGGGGATAAAGCTTTAAAGAGGAGGGGTCTGAGCTCATGCGGGACCCGGCAGCTACCGTCTAAACTAAATGCTGCCGTGATGAAACGCCATATCATGGATTATCAAGGATCTGAAACAGTCTGGAGCTCAAAGGCTTTCTCTCTTGCCGGTTATACCACAAGGTGAGTTCCTTTTTACTTCCTGCTTCTTCACACACATGCTCTCCAGTACAGGTTAGCTCTGAGTGTTAGCGATGCTAATGTAAACACCGACCAGATTTCGTCCAAAACAGTCGGGCATCGTTTCTGATAGCAGCTTTCTGATTGGGCCGTGGGTCCACATTTCAGATATTACGTCATATCGGACGCAAATCAGGATCAGCTCCGTAGTTCCCGTTTTTAGAGATTTGGGGACGGAGGAAAAGAGAGGGTTTTATTTTCTCTCTTTCCTCCGTATCCACATCTCTAAAAACGGACGCTGCGTGAGTTCCCCGACACACCGGGGGGGACACCGGGGGACACACCGGGGGACACATATTTATGTAGAAAATACATCAAAATGCATCTTTGCACGATAGGTCCCCTTTAAACTTCATTGGCTAAGCATGATAATGGATTCATCCCAATCATGTTATGGTTGAAAGTAAACAATAAAAGTGAGTCTCAGCTGTCATTAGAAGTAATACATGTATACATATCCTATACTTTAAAAGGTAGGGTACCTTACTTCAGATTCATATAATAATAATATTAATGATAATAATATCAACTGCAAAAGAAAAATGGTTAAAGTATATAATGTTGGGCTGCTAGTGTGTTTTGTATTACTGTTGTGATGTCAACCTTTAGCCTATCACGTACAATGTGTTGGAGCCCTAGCCAATAGGAGCGCTAGTGTCCTTTAGTGATGTCATCATGTTCCGGAACTTTGGGATTTTAGCCTTTGCAGACCATTTGCGTGCACTAAAACCTGTATAACTCACTACAGATCTAAAATGCAGAAACGAGCCTCTTTAAGGATGTTGTCTTCGAAACTATGGAGACAGATATTATTTTCAGTCTTTCTTTTACTTCCCAAAGAGAATGGAGAGTGCAGCACTAAGAGGGTCAACTATTAGGGTAGGTCATTTACCCCGTCTTTCTTTATACCTTTTTATGTTTAAGAAAATGTATAAAGAACGCGTAATTAGACAGTTTGAAGTTGGCTTGTGTTCTGGTTTCATGGTTCAGTATTTGCATGAAGGGTCAAATGAGATGTTGTTCTCCTGCTCCGTTCCACCATGCGCTATAAAAACAAACAACCGGTATAAGTGAACATGTCTTAAAATAACTGCCATGTGTGGAATAAACAAATGATCAGTAATCACTTAAAAAGATGAGAGAGGCCTGTAATTTTCATCATAGGTACACTTCAACTATGAGAGACAGAATGGGGGGAAAGAATCCAGGAAATCACATTGTAGGATTTTTAATGAATTAATTAGTAAATTCCTCGGTAAAATAAGTATTTGGTCACCTACAAACAAACAAGATTTCTGTCTCTCACAGACCTGTAACTTCTTCTTTAAGAGCCTCCTCTGTCCTCCACTTGTTAACTGTATTAATGGCACCTGTTTGAACTCGTTATCAGTATAAAAGACACCTGTCCACAACCTCAAACAGTCACTCCAAACTCCACTATGGCCAAGACCAAAGAGCTGTCAAAGGACACCAGAAATAAAATGGTAGACCTGCACCAGGCTGGGAAGAATGAATCTGCAATAGGTAAGCAGCTTGGTGTGAAGAAATCAACTGTGGGAGCAATTATTAGAAAATGGAAGACATACAAGACCACTGATAATCTCCCTCGATCTGGGGCTCCACGCAAGATCTCACCCCGTGGGGTCAAAGTGATCACAAGAACGGTGAGCAAAGATCCCAGAACCACACGGGGGGACTTAGTCCATGACCTGCAGAGAGCTGGGACCAAAGTAACAAAGGCTACCATCAGTAACACACTACGCCGCCAGGGACTCAAATCCTGCAGTGCCAGACGTGTCCCCCTGCTAAAGCCAGTACATGTCCTGGCCTGTCTGAAGTTTGCTAGAAAGCATTTAGATGATCCAGAAGAGGATTGGGAGAATGTCATATGGTCAGATGAAACCAAAATAGAACTTTTTGGTAAAAACTCAACTAGACGTGTTTGGAGGAGAAAGAATGCTGAGTCCACAGAACACCATACCTACTGTGAAACATGGGGGTGGAAACATCATGCTTTGGGGCTGTTTTTCTGCAAAGGGACCAGGACGACTGATCCGTGTAAAGGAAAGAATGAATGGGGCCGTGTATAGTGAGATTTTGAGTGACAACCTCCTTCCATCAGCAAGGGCATTGAAGATGAAACGTGGCTGGGTCTTTCAGCATGACAATGATCCCAAACACACTGCCCGGGCAACGAAGGAGTGGCTTCGTAAGAAGCATTTCAAGGTCCTGGAGTGGCCTAGCCAGTCTCCAGATCTCAACCCCATAGTGTGAAGAATAATCTTCTGGGATTCAATGCAGAGCCAATGTTGAAGAATTGGAGACGGAGAATCTTTCATCAAACACGGAGATTTATTGAAGTAACGGCCGGAGAGGATACACTCAGTTTCATACACGTTTAACCGTCTTCCACCGAGCGGACTCTCTGAAAGGTTGAACAAAATACACCCAATATATATATATTGAAACAAACGGATCTGAGATTTATGCGCCTGTCTCTGTAACTATAACACATGTACACACTGCAGGGAAACTCAGAGGCACCGGATGGCCCCCCTTTCTCCAGAAAGCCAGGCGTCTGACCTCTGAGTTGACCCTGAGAACGACATGATGATATTTTCACAGATAGGAGGAACAACACTCTTAACCAGAGAAGAAGCTCTGCAGATAAGTTCCTAATTCCATATAAGGAGACAGACATGATTAAAATATTTCCCTAACACATAGAACATCTTTGGAGGGAGTTGAAAGTCTGTGTTGCCCAGCAACAGCCCCAACACATCACTGCTCTAGAGGAGATCTGCATGGAGGAATGGGCCAAAATACCAGCAACAGTGAAAACCTTGTGAAGACTTACAGAAAACGTTTGACCTCTGTCATTGCCAACAAAGGGTATATAACAAAGTATTGAGATGAACTTTTGTTATTGACCAAATACTTATTTTCCACCATAATTTGTAAATAAATTCTTTGAAAATCAGACAATGTGATTTTCTGGATTTTTTTTTTCTTCTCATTTTGTCTCTCATAGTTGAAGTGTACCTAGGATGAAAATTACAGGCCTCTCTCATCTGTTTAAGTGGGAGAACTTGCACAATTGGTGGCTGACTAAATACTTTTTGCCCCACTGTATATTAATATATTCTGTATTTAGTGCATCCCTTCTTTTGTGTAGCTGCTATGCCACTTTGGCTGTAACCATGCATTTCCTCTAATAAAGGATTTCTGATTCTGTGCCTGAGTATAACGACCAAAACATCCTCTATTATTGTCATAGAAACATCAATCAGAATCAGAACCGATCACCAGGTAGGTTGACACGTACGAGGAATTTGACTTGATGTCGTGGTGCATACATAAAAGAAAAAATAAATTAAAAACACAGATAGCGAACAATTTGAATAACATTACAAAAAAATATGACAAAATATAGAAAAATTTAAAATACTATAAAGCAGTATTTCCATTGGAAGAGAAGGCACTAACATACGTGCAGTAAGCAACGATAGCAAACTAATGCTAGCTGTTTGAAAGCAGATCCTGAGGAGCAGTGACTCGCTGGGGAAAGATAGATATATCACTGAGAGACAAGTTCAACTCAGTCAGTGTGAGGTCTCTGACTGCAGAGAGCGAGGAAGACGAGGAGGAGGTAATGAGTGTGATGACCTTCTTTCTTCATCTCTGCAGAGTGAACGCTGGCACGTGATGTTCAACGAACTTCATCTGCAGTTGACTTAGTTAGTGCTGCACTCTCTACGATAGATAAGATCACATGAGATAAGACTTTATTCATCCCGAAGGAAATTGCTGTGCCAGGAAACACGGTCACATAATTAATGTAAGTATTATATTAATTATGTGACATCATCGTCATAACTGACACCTCTTTGGGAAGTAGAGAAAAAGACTGAAAGTAATATCTGTCATCATAGTGTTCGAGACATAATCATAAAAGGGGCTCGTTTCTGCTTGTAGGTCTTTGTCTCCTTCCCTGTAGAGTTCTAAAGGTGTTAGTGCATGTAAATGGTCTGCAAAGGCTAACATCCCCAAGTTCCCGGACATCACTCGCGCTCCTATTGGCTTGCGCTCCAACACCTTGTACGTGATAGGCTAAGGGGCGGGACTTCTCTAAGCGGTTGACCAATCGATCGGTGTACCCTGAAACCCAGAACAGCTGTTCAAGAGAGCTATCGAGGTGTTTGACAGAAAGCCGTATTCAAACCACCACCGTCCCGTCCCTGAGAAACACCTTTCTTACGTTTTGACCATTTTAAGTCTTTTAAAAGTGTTTTTTTGTATAAATGTTTACATGGACTGGGAAATGGGATTGTCCCACTCTCAATAGGTTCAAAGGTCAACTCAAAGAATGGTTGAGAAACAAACAGAGTGCACTTTAACACAGTATCTCTGTAGCGGCAATAATCACAGCAGAGTCTCCACGGATGCAGTTTCTTTAACGGTCTTTCAATCATCGTGAAACTAAAATATATACAGACATAGAACACGTACAAATCAAGTATATATTCACGGATCAAACAAACACTTGTAATACAGTCCCTGTAACGTACCTCGCTCCGCTCACCGAGGGTGCACTATGTGCGACGTCAGGCAGTCCTTATCTTAATATCTCACTTGGCACTATGATCAGTTGAGCCAAGGAACAACACACACAGTTTCAATTCAAACCTATACACCGATGATATAACACTACGTTCGTGGCAATTCAGTAACTTACATGTATGTGTGAGAGGTCCGTAGCACAGGCTAGGGAACAGTTTAAATCAGTTATGACTCCGGAGTTCGCAGCGTCACACCCATACCTACGCCCGCCCCTAACCATGCATATTAAAATAACGTAGCGGTCAGTTACAATCTCCTCTTGTATGGCAAGCCATTTGAGTATTTATTCAATTTCCTTGATATCAGACGGCAGCGGCCTACACTAGTTGGCTCTTTGATTTCACTCGTTAGATATATGGTCAAACTAGTTAGACACTCCGCTTTACTAGTTAAATAAAACATTTCACTAGTCGCTCTTTTTCAGCAACTAGTGGCTCTTTTGTCCGACTAGTTAACACGTATGCCTTACTAGTGACGCCAGGAGCAGCACTAGTAACTAGTAACTAGTGCGCTGCAAAATCTCTGACATGTTAACTAGTCACACAAAAGAAGCACAACTAGCACTACTCTTTAAAGTAGAGACACTACATACTGATATACACCTGAACATCAGCAGGAGAGGACTCTTTAAAGTAGATACACTCCATACTGATATACACCTGAACATCAGCAGGAGAGGACTCTTTAAAGTAGAGACACTCCATACTGATATACACTTGAACATCAGCAGGAGAGGACTCTTTAAAGTAGAGACACTACATACTGATATACACCTGAACATCAGCAGGAGAGGACTCTTTAAAGTAGAGACACTACATACTGATATACACCTGAACATCAGCAGGAGAGGACTCTTTAAAGTAGAGACACTACATACTGATATACACCTGAACATCAGCAGGAGAGGACTCTTTAAAGTAGAGACACTACATACTGATATACACCTGAACATCAGCAGGAGAGGACTCTTTAAAGTAGAGACACTACATACTGATATACACCTGAACATCAGCAGGAGAGGACTCTTTAAAGTAGAGACACTATATACTGATATACACCTGAACATCAGCAGGAGAGGACTCTTTAAAGTAGAGACACTACATACTGATATACACCTGAACATCAGCAGGAGAGGACTCTTTAAAGTAGAGACACTACATACTGATATACACCTGAACATCAGCAGGAGAGGACTCTTTAAAGTAGAGACACTACATACTGATATACACCTGAACATAATTCCTCAGGACATCAAAGTGTGGTCAGAAGATGAACGTGGGGTTATTCAAATGCGCGACATGACGGAGAGTCACTTCAGCAGCAATCTGGAAAGTAATCGGGCCAATTTGTTTCCTAAATGACTCGCGTCCCGTCGGAGGAGAGCTGATCTGAAACCAGCCGAGTGATCCGTCATGCTGACAGGAACAAAGAGGAGGCCAGGCGGCGACTAAACAAGAAATCACAACAACTTCTGAGGCAGGCAGAGACACACACTCAGAAAGTTTTAAAGTGTTATTTTAAAGAGCAGAGACCCAATCTGCATGTTGGTCCACAACGTAGGACGTAGTATTTCTACAAAAACGTCGGGTTTATGCGATGTGAAATCCAAAAACATTTTTTAAAAATAAAATACTTTTTTCCGAGTGTGCTTGCTTTTCTCTTTGAAAGTCATCACATCACGGCATTGTAATACACGGTTCGGCTGCATTACATATTACATATCTGCCGTAGTTCTGTATTTATAGAGCCCTGATGAGAAGACTTCTAGACAAACATGAGGAACTGGAAACGTGACGTGGATCATATAGTATAAGAAATGTGCAGAATACGACAGTTTCTGCGAATGATCAGCTGTGAAGAAAGTATTCAGATCCTGTACTTGAGCAAAAGTACTAATGCCACAATGGAAAAATACTCAGTTTCAAGTAAAAGTACTGAATCGATGAAGGGACATATGTAAAAGTATTATTTGGAAATATACTTGTGTGACATGCTAACAACATGCTAATCAAATGGAAGCTTTGACGCCACGAGTTAGGGTTGTCGCGAGAACCGATTTGGTCCCAAGTCGATGCCAATAGTCCGAAAATGTACATTTAACCAGAGGTGGCTTTGTATCATCGGGACGTGAGACCTGATCCGAGTGCACAGGTGGCTTTGTATCATCGGGACGTGAGACCTGATCCGAGTGCACCGTGTGTGTGTGTGTGTGTGTGTGTGTGTGTGTGTGTGTGTGTGTGTGTGTGTGTGTGTGATGCTCTTTTTTATGTTAATAATATAACAGCTCATAAAAACAGAGGAGACATAAAAAATACAAAACTTCACTGAAGCAGAATTAGCACCATATTTAAGTGTTGAAATGTTTTTCAGCCTCTCATGTGAAGAGTGTGCATCACTCTTTAGTGTCCCCTGGTCTCCCAGCTGTGTGCGTCACTCTTTAGTGTCCCCTGGTCTCCCAGCTGTGTGCGTCACTCTTTAGTGTCCTCTGGTCTCCCAGCTGTGTGCGTCACTCTTTAGTGTCCCCTAGTCTCCAGCTGTGTGCGTCACTCTTTAGTGTCCTCTGGTCTCCAACTGTGTGCGTCACTCTTTAGTGTCCCTTGGTCTCCCAGCTGTGTGCGTCACTCTTTAATAATAATAATAATATATAATATTTTTATAGCGCCTTTCAGGAAACCCAAGGTCGCTTTACAAGTCGGGTAGGGGGGGGTGGGGGGGGAAGTAGCGGAAAAATAAACCTATTAAACTATCTATACAGTGGGGAAAGCCTTAGTAAAAAGGTGCGTTTTGAGGGCTTTTTTGAATTTGTCCAGGGTTGGGGCGCTGCGGATTTCGGGGGGAGAGAGTTCCAGAGGGTGGGGGATGCCACACTGAAGGCTCTGTCACCGAAAGTCCGCAATCTGGTGCGGGGGGTGGAGAGGAGATCCTGTCCAGATGATCTTCCGGGATGGAGTGTGGTAGCGGAGAAGGTCAGACAGGCATTGGGGGGCGAGGGCATGGAGGGATTTGTAAGTCAGAAGAAGGAGTTTATAAGTGATACGGTGCTTGACTGGGAGCCAGTGGAGGTGGATCAGGGTGGGGGTGATGTGCTGCCAGGGCTTGGTGTGAGTGAGCACCCTGGCAGCTGAGTTCTGCACATACTGGAGCCTGTCCAGGGCTTTACTGGGAACCCCGAACAGGACTCCGTTGCAGTAATCCAACCGGGAGGAGACGAATGCATGAATGAGGGTCTCGGCCACGGAATCAGAGAGTGATGGTCGTAGACGGGAGATGTTCCTGAGGTGATAGAAGGCAGATTTAGTGTCCCCTGGTCTCCCAGCTGTGTGCGTCACTCTTTAGTGTCCCCTGGTCTCCCAGCTGTGTGCGTCACTCTTTATTGTCCCCTGGTCTCCCAGCTGTGTGCGTCACTCTTTATTGTCCCCTGGTCTCCCAGCTGTGTGCGTCACTCTTTAGTGTCCCCTGGTCTCCAGCTGTGTGCGTCACTCTTTAGTGTCCCCTAGTCTCCAGCTGTGTGCGTCACTCTTTAGTGTCCCCTAGTCTCCAGCTGTGTGCGTCACTCTTTAGTGTCCCCTGGTCTCCCAGCTGTGTGCGTCACTCTTTAGTGTCCCCTGGTCTCCAGCTGTGTGCGTCACTTTTTAGTGTCTCCTGGTCTCCAGCTGTGTGCGTCACTTTTTAGTGTCCCCTGGTCTCCAGCTGTGTGCGTCACTTTTTAGTGTCCCCTGGTCTCCAGCTGTGTGCGTCACTTTTTAGTGTCCCCATGGCCACTAAAAAGTGTTGACTATTTTCATTTCCTCGCTCCTCGGTCTCACCGGAAGTTGATTTGTCTGCGCCATCTTGAGAAGCGTCCCATGGCTCTTTATTCCTGCTGGGCGATCGAGGAGCGATAATAGAGGAGCTATAACCGAGGAACCACCAGACCATCCTCCGATGAAATCCTCAGACACTCGCCCCGCCCCCTTACTGTGTATCGCTCACTGATTGGACGATGCAGTGCATGCACTGATCTAATGCTTCTCAGGCCCGGTTCCAGAACAAAATGACTCAGGGTGCATCTGAGATTAGAGAGGGTGCAGTGGTAAAGTGCTATTTTTATAAGAGTGGAGTGGACCTAACACCCTCGAGGGGGGTCCTCACCTCCTCTAGGGGGGTCCGGGGGCATGCTCCCCCGGGAAGATTTTTTTTTAAATATTGAAGTTAAAAGCATCAATCTGGTGCACTTTGAGAGCAACATGAAGAGATCTATGGATCTATGTGCTCTTTGTTTGATTCATGCCTTCCCAGTCCCTTATCACGTAGCCTATAAGAGCATGGTGCCAGTGGTTGTAGCCAGTTGTGGTGAAGGCATCTGACTTACTGGAACCGAAATGTCTACATGCAGAAGATGGCATCTTTTTCACATGAATATTCAGCCAATCTCTGTTTTGAAACCATGAGCTGCAGAATGAGCCTCACCCCACTGTACAGGCGAGCTGGGAACTTGTTTAAATACACCTGCAGGCTCTGTTTTCCCGAGGTCCTCTGGCACTTGCGGGCCGCTGAGGGGGGGCGGTGTTTGGGGCAACGAAGACGGCTGCGGCTGCTCCTCCTCCGTGGGCGAGGCGGGCAAAGCCGGCGAGTCGGGCGGGAGGACGTTAGTGTCCACGACAGTGGCTGCGGGTAACGTAATGTCCCCATGATCTGAACTGTTATTACCTGCAGTAGATGCAGTATTGCTGCTGGCGATAAGAGCTGGTTGTTTTAACCATGTTCTGATGTCCATCACTGACTGCTGTGTCAGCACCTTGCAGATGACGAACGCGCAGCGGCACAGGTCACGCGCACCTGACATAATAACGTTACTTACCGTTTAAATTGAATGTTATTTAACCACAATTACAATTTATTTTATTTCAACTAAATTCTTTCTTCTTTCTTCTTCTTCTTCTTCTTCTTCTTCTTCTTCTTCTTCTTCTTCTTCTTCTTCTTCTTCTTCTTCTTCTTCTTCTTATTATTATTATTATTATATATGTAATATTTTTCACTTTTATTTTTTCACTTTTTTTCATTTTTCAAATAAAAATCATGCACCCCTGTAGAACCGGGCCTGATGCTTCTTGACATGAGAGCCGTTTCCCAGCGGAGTGAAGAAAACACATGAACCTCACGGAGTCACTCCTCAGTTTATACCGTGTTTTGTTTCAATTCATGTTTCATTTAGTTACAAATATGTGAAATATCTGAACAACGAAGTGGTCAAAAATAATTTTTTGGAAACATTTTCATGATCACTTTTTTTGGTTTTATATTTTCATTTATTATCATTTCCATTCAGTCAGTCATTAAGTGCTATTTAAATGTTAATTTGCTACATATCCAAACAAACACACAAAGTGTGCAATCCAATGAATGTTAATCTAACTGCGTTTTGATAGATAACATATCTCTTTTTCTTGTCTCAATTATTTTGTGCACTCTGATCAATATTAATCAAACTATTGTTCGTTTATACATTTTATTAATGGCGTTTATCTTTTTTGAGAATGAGTTCTTATTTTATTTTATTTATTTGGGTCTACAACAGATGATACAAATGTTAGTGTCAGTAAATGTGTACTAACAGAGGCGGGGGTGTGTGTGAACACAACGGGGACAGAGCTGCTGTCAGACGATCAGCTGTGCGGCGTCATCACAAACGGACGTCGCTTCACGAGACGCTCCGGAGGAAAGGACGTCCCATTGCTCTTAAAACTAATTTCCCTGCTACTCGTGGTTTCCTTAGAGGCTTCTCAATTCTTAAATGTCCCCTCCTCGACTCCCCTCCTCGAGACTTAGTCCCGCCCACAGGAGATGCGAGCGGAGGACCGAGGAGGGGAACCGAGGAGAGAGGAGGGGAAGCAGCAGACGTTTAAAGAAATGAGAACTCCTAAATATGGACTCTCTGTTTGTAGATATCTACTAAACTACAGCAAATACAGAGAGTAGGCCTGTTATACTCAGTGATATATATTGTACACTGCTCTGCTTTCTGCACGGACCTCACAGCTGTTCTCTCTGGAAACATCGGGACGCGATGAAAGCAGTTTCTAAAATAATATCCAGGGGATGCATGCAGAGCTGTCATTGGCTGAGATAAGTCCGGCCGCGCGTCACGCCTCCACCGTTCCCGGAAATGCATCCGCGGAGGAGCCATGGAGGAACCATCAGTGTCTCCTCGGTTAGAGCTCCTCCAGAGAGCCTCCTCTCTCCTCTCTCCTCGGTTATAGCTCCTCCAGAGAGCCTCCTCTCTCCTCTCTCCTCGGTTATAGCTCCTCCAGAGAGCCTCCTCTCTCCTCTCTCCTCGGTTATAGCTCCTCCAGAGAGCCTCCTCTCTCCTCTCTCCTCGGTTATAGCTCCTCCAGAGAGCCTCCTCTCTCCTCTCTCCTCGGTTATAGCTCCTCCAGAGAGCCTCCTCGACGCTCGATGCTCGGTCCTCGGTGTGCATTTAGAGAAATTAGATGTTCTTCAAAATGGCGCGCTGAAATTCATTTCCGGGTCACTACCGGAAGACCGAGGAGTCGAGGAGTCGAGGAGGGGAACATTTGAGTATTGAGAATCCTCTCTTGCATCTCTCCATGCTTCCCTGGTGGGAGGGACTAGTCGCAGGGAAACGACGCAAGTGAGGGACGCAAGGAATCCATTTAACCGAAGTGAGAAAGACCCTATCTGAAGAAGATCGCAGGAAATGACGACAGAACAGCTAAAAAAGACACACCGGGTCAGATTCTGGTTATGTTGGGGAGGTGGAGATAAATCATATTGTTTGGTGGATGCCGTTTGAACCAGAGGAGCAGCATGGAGGTCGGATCGTCACCAAAATAAATAAATAAGTGGTCCGAAAAAGGTTCATGACAAAAAGAATACACATAGCCTTCCTCTGGCAGTGTGTTTGTACCGGGGACAGGAGATGATCAGTTATGTCCTTATTCTAAGGCAGGCACCAGGAGGCGTATTCTGCTTATTGGTCTTTCCAGCGTGTTGGTTTTTGTCTTAAGAAGAACACTCCGAATCAGTCCTCCAGATCCAGGAGTCTCCTTAACTCTTGCCATTAACCAGGATCCACGAGGTGCATTTGATCCATGATTAATACGATGTCTCCAGGTATGAAGTTCCTTTTAATGCGATTCCTTTGCTGTCTTTCTTGCAAAAGTGGTAGATATTCTTTGATCCATCTGGAGTTATTGGTCAGCTGTTGAGAATTCCTTCAACTTCACACAGAACTGTTGAAAGGCTTTCGTCATCAAGTGTGTGTTGCTTTGTGATGGATAGCAGAATGTTCTTTACAAGCCGGATTAGTCTTTCCCATACTCCGCCCTGATGTGCTCCGTAAGGAGGATTGAAGGTCCATCTCACATCCTTTTGCTGGAGGGCTCGTTCTATTCTGCTCAGATTCCACTCTTTTATAGAGTCCTTCAGCTCTCTTTCAGTGGCAACGAAATGAGTCCCATTGTCTGACCTCATCTCCAATACTTGTCCTCTTCTGCTGATGAAACGTCTGCAGGCATTAATGCATGAATCTGTATCTAACCAATGAGCTACTTCCAAGTGCACTGCTCTGGTTGTTAGACAGGTAAAGATAACTCCATATCGTCTCACAATGCTTCGTCCTCTTTTCACTTCCAGTGGGCCAAAGTGATCCACTCCAACATATGTGAATGGTGGTAGGTCTGGTGTAATTCTGTTCTCTTGCATTTCCATGCGTCTGCACACGGTACATTCAGATATTGTTTTTCTGGCTAATGCATTGGCACATGGTATCCAGTATGTTTGCCTTAACCTGGATAACATATGATTCCTTCCACTGTGACCAACTTGTTGATGAATATCTCGAAGTATGGTTTTAGAGACATGGTGGTGTTTTCAAGGATGGTTGGGTGCTTTGCTTCCTCAGGCATTGCCATTTTATTTAGCCTTCCTCCAACCTTTATCAGTTCATTCTCGTACACTGGATCCAATTTATACAGTGTGCTACTTCCTTTGATAGGTTTTCCACTTCTCAAAGTTTCCACTTCCTCTGGAAAAGACTGTTTTTGACAGAAACACAACAATGCTGCTTCAGCCTTATCCAAGTTATCCTTAGAGAGTGCGAGACCTCTCATAGAGTCTTTAAACACTCTCATCTCCTTCTCAATCAGCTTTATTCGATTTGGTTCTTTCGCTTGAGTCGAAGTAACTTCCTTCCTCTTCTTACTTGAAAGCAGCAAGAGATGTTTTACTTGAAGGAACCATGCAACTGCTCTTTTCAGTTTCCTCCAATCAGAGTAGTGATGCACTCGCTAGCTTGTGCCATTTAGGTCAGTTGCAATGGTTGGGTTCACATTGAATTTGTCCTTCTTCACCTCTGGATCATCAGGATAGCTGTCATTGACTATTTTAAGTGCGTCCGGAAACTCAGGCCATTTGTCTTCAGGTTCTTTCAGAAACAATGGACCGTTTATCCAAGTCTCATTTCAAGAACGATTCTGCTGCCAACCCCCGAGATGCATCATCTGCTGGATTCAGTTTAGTGTTGATGTGTTTCCACTGTGCTGTTGCTGCTCTGATCAGACTTATTCTGTTGGCTACACATGTCTGAAACCTTAGCATTTCATTCATGATGTATCTCAGAACAGATGTACTGTCAGTCCAGAAGACTGGGATGGGATTTGCAGCTCGGTTCTGATCATCTTGTCCATGCGTACTGCCAGTACTGCTGCTGTGAGCTCCAATCTTGGGACAGTGACCTTTTTCAGAGACACGACACGTGACTTTCCTGACATGAAGGATATGTGAACGTCTTCATCTTCATTTGTCATCTTAAGATAGGTGACAACACCGTATCCAATCTCGCTTGCATCACTGAAATGGTGCAGATTTAATTTGTCCATAATTCTTTGGTTTGATACATCGATCAATCTTGAAGCTTTCTATCTGCTTTAATCCATGAGCCGTCTTTGCCACTGTTTCTTGAGAGCCTCCGGGATCTCTTCGTCCCACTCACAATTGAATTTGCACAACTCTTGTAGGACATGCTTTGCAGTGAAGATAAATGGTGAAAGAAATCCAAGCGGGTCATACACAGAGCAGACTGTTGAAAGGATGCCTCTCCTTGTGGCTGGTTGAGATTTTAAGCAGACTTGAAACTTGAAATCATCTTCCTCCACATGCCACTGTATCCCTAGGGCTCTTTCTATTGGACGACTGTCTTGGGTCTCTAAGTCCAGGTGTTTTACCTCTTTGGGTTTTTCACTCTTTAGGATGGAGGCCAGCACAGGTTTACTGTTGCTTTCCACTTTGTCAGATGAAATCCTCCCTTTGCACAAAGACCCTTGAGTTCTTCACATAGCTTCACAGCTTGATCAGCAGAAGCCACAGATTGTAAACAGTCATCAACAGACATTTCTTCCGACAGTGTCAACAGCTTCTGCAGAAAAATCATCTTTGTTGTCTTCAGCGGTTTTAGTGAGAGCATAGGTTGCACAACTTGCTGATGAAGTGGCACCGAATAGATGTACTGTCATCCTGTACTCAGCGAGAGGTAAACTGGCATCTCCTCCTGGCCACCAAAGAAAGCCACCTTGACCTGATGGTACATCCCGTCGACATCGACCTGATGCTACATCCCCTCCACATCAGCCATGAAAGCTATCTGTTCTTGTCTGAATCGAATGAGCACACCAAGTAGCGTGTTGGTAAGATTGGGACCCTGAATAAGTCATTTAATGAATATCCTTGATAAGATGCGGAACAATCGAACACGACACAAATCTAATCCTTCTTTGGGTGATGAACTCCATGATGTGGTACCACACCTTTCCACTCTCAGGTTTGAGCTGCTCTTGGGGCAGTAGCTGAGCGTGACCTTTTACTATCACAGCCTCCAAGAAAGTTTTATATTCATCATGGAAAACTTTGTTCCTTTTGAATTTCCTCTTTAATGATTCTGCTCTGCAAGTTTGGGATTGTTTGGCATCATGATATTCTTCTGTTTGAATGGAAGTTCAAGCTGATAACGTCCATCTTTCATTTGAGCTGAATCTGACATGATCTTTAACAATGGCTTGTCTTCAACTGACATCTCTTTCTTCTCATCACAACCTTTCTCTAAAGCAGCTCACCTAAATCTGTCACTGATATCCGATTACCAACAGCACCTGAAGTATTCTCAGATTCAGTGGTTTCCTGATTCAGTCCATTCACAACCCAACCTAGGACTGTCTTAACAGCAAAGGGTCCTCCATTCTGACTGTTTATTATCTTCCACGGCTCCATTAGCTTTGGTGCCTTTGTTCCTATAAGCAACACGATGTCACAATCCAGTTCAGGCAACTTAATCTCTCTTAGATATTTCCATTGATTGATGGTCTCTTGAGAATGTGCTCTTTTCCAGCAGGAATGTCCTCTTGTGTGTAGACTTTAGGCAGCTGATAAAAGTCATTGCCTTCGATGCAACTCACTTCAAGACCTTTGACAAAGGAAGTGTCGATCATTTTCTCCTGACCCATTGTTTTTAAGAGGATCTTTGTTCTCGTGGCTTTGGCATGCACATCTTGTTGAAGGGCTTCAGTACAGAAACTTGCAGTGCTTCCCTGATCCATAAACGCGTGAGTCTGCACAGTCTGCTTCCAGTTTGACAACTTGATTTGAACTGGGATGATTGGTAGGGTTTGTTGACCACCGGCCCCAGTGTGGGTTCTGCCATTTAAAGAGACGAATGCGCTGCTTCAGAAGCTGCTTGGGTGCATTTATCAGAGCTGTCTTTTGGTTCAATCCTTTTCTTGCAGATGTTTAGATATTGTTGGATGTTTCATTGAACAAACTTCACATTTCATTCTTTTCTGACAGTCTTTGCTTCGATGTCCTTTCGTTCGACAGCCAAAGCAAATTCCTTGTGCTTTTAAGCAGTCGATCTTTTCATTGTGAGATGTTTTGTTCATCTTACCTGTACACAGCGCTTCTGAACAGCAATGCCTTTATGGTCTGATTTGATGTTTTGGAAAGGGTTTTGCTCTTCATTGACTCCTGGGCTTGTCACAGTAACAAAACTACTTCCCTTATAACCATGAGCAGGCTTATTGCTGGGTGATTTGTACACTTTAATATCCCTTTCTGGCATGACATCCTGTACGTCTCCAAACATGGGGTCCGATACAATGCGTGCATGCTTTTCAATGAAGTCGACCAATATTGGAAGCTTTGCTCTGGTCTTATTGTGTTCATAATATGCATATGCAGTTGTTCTCCACTTTTCCCTAAGTTTAAATGGGAGTTTCATGATCACATTTCTCATGTTTGATGTGCTATTCATTTCATCCAAAAACTCAACATCTTCCATTGTGTTGCAACATCCACGAAGAAAGATAGCATAAGAATGCAGTGCTTTCCTATCTTCACTCTTGATGGCATTCCAGTTCAACATGTTGTCCAAACAAGCTGCTGCGATTAAGAGCTGATGTCCATAGTTCTCTTGGAGCAGTCTTTTGGCTTCCACAAAGCCCTTTTTAGAATCCATGGTCTTTAGCTTGGCCTTCTGTATACTGCTCTAGAAAGAACAGCCTGTCTTTGTAATTGTCAGTTTTATCTGCTCTGTTCGAACATTCTGATGAATGAAAGGTACTGTAATGGATCTCCTTTAAGATGGGTATTTCTCTGGATGGGAGTAATGTTAAGCGTTGCTGCTTCATTAGCATTTCAGTGATTTCGTTTTGCCGCTGCATTACTTGAATAAAGTCATTGCTTTCTGTCCGAGAGCTTTGTCTGACTTGGATGGAGTGATGCTGCTGTGCTGATGCTGCTGTCCTTGTTGTGGGCCCTGGTTGTAATACTTGGACATGGCCACTAGGGGCTGCATGATTTGAGTTCATTGAATTTGAGTATATGAAACTCTTTTTATTATCCCTCTCCACAGGTTTTCCTTGGTTCTCTTCATCCTGGAAATCATCATTTTCATCTGGCTGACCCGTGTCATACTGCTCCCCCCCCCCAGGATCAGAGTCATCATCCTCAGAAGCTTCCAATGTTTTAATGTTGGCTGTTGCAGCATCAATATCAGTTTGAAGCTCAAGCTTTTCCATGTTAGCTCTGATATTGGCTTTCATTGCTTCCAGGTCAGCTTCTTGTTTTTCAAGTGAGTGTTTCTGTGATAAGGCAGCAGCGCGTGATCTGAGCGCAGCTCTCTCTGCCTCCGCCTTTCTTCTTACTGATGAAGCTGTTGAAGATTTATTGCTGCCACTAGAACGTTTACCTTTGTTGCTTATCATGCCCACTGATATTGCTCTATGTGGACTATGTGCAGTATATGAGCCATGGTCAGAAGGAGGCACATGCTCAAAGGACGCAGCTCTAGCCAGTTCTTCATCACATCTTCAAACTCATTGAAATATGCACTCTTTGGGAGATACCAGTCAACATGATCACTTTCTTGTTCTTGCTCCGACAGCATTTCTTGCACGGAGTAATGTGAGTTTG
Source organism: Harpagifer antarcticus (assembly GCA_902827135.1). Lineage (NCBI taxonomy): Eukaryota > Metazoa > Chordata > Actinopteri > Perciformes > Harpagiferidae > Harpagifer > Harpagifer antarcticus. Next base: position 159,512 of record CADEHL010001481.1, on the reverse strand, counting down.
AAAACTCTTTGGAGAGTATTTGAAAAACCCCACGACAACCTTGCATCTCTATGAGATTCCCATAATCCATCATGAGTGAATCAATCTCATTGTTTTCCTTGAGACTTGACCCAATTCCTTTTTTTAACTAACTGCACCAGCTTATCTTCCAAAGCCTTTTCTGTAGGTCTTATTGTTCTCTTTGGTCTGACGTCAGCATTTTCCACGGGCACTTCACGTTCATTCCCGTTTGGGTCCATCGGACTTTCATTCGTTTCCACATTTTCCTTTTCAGCCATTGTTAAGCTTTATTGTCATTAAACATCCACTTGTAAACAGCTGTCCTTATTTTAATGTTGCGCTTTGTTAGTGTGCGGCTGGGATCCGCGGCAGTAAGACAGATAGACAAATATTAAAGCGCTTTTTAAGATGCGCTCCTTGAGTTACATTCCACACTTTATTCATAAGCGAATTTATTCCACTTCCAGCATTAGATTATATTGCAACATCCACAACATGCGGCACCAGCCTTTTCCACAGAAATCCACGTTGTCACAATCCAGAAAGTCAATGCGGTCCTTCCTTGTTCACTATGAAGTCCGTGATTTGTAAACTCACGATTCACATCCGCTCGTATCGATTCATTTCCAAGAGTATTTCATTCATTATAATAAGATGGTGGCACCCATTTAATTCCACACGGAGTTGTCCGTCACGAGTTTTTAACAATGTCGTGGCTTCCTTCCTTGCTTTTCCACCAAGCCACTAGACGCCTTAAACAGACACTTCTAACTCGTTTCCTTCCTTAAAGTACTCAGTTTGAAGTGTTGCTTGGCCTCCGATGGTTTAGAAGATGTTGCGATGTATTTGCTCAAAATAAAAACAACTTTTGCACATGCAACAAAGAAAAATAGACCTTTACAATATTCAAAAGAAATAGGCAAAACTCAAATAAAACAACACAACTTAGGTATTCTTTCTTTCTTGATAACTTCACAACTTAAAGGGTACTTGTACGGTTTGTATGTACGGTTACGAGTACGATTGAGTACGGTTAAAAACTGTTCCTCGACGGCGTCTCTCAACAGGTTGCCCAGTCCTTTATAGTGCGTTGACTACAGACGTCACAATTAGGTGGCCTTTCTTATCAAATCAAATGACTGGCTCTAACATACCGGCCCCTATTGTTATGGGCATCTTTAACACTGTGTGTATTATTTTTGTCAGGAACCTTTTTCGGACCACTTATTTATTTATGTTGGTGACTTTCCGACCTCCATGCTGCTACTCTGGTTCAAACTGCATCCACCAAACAATATGATTTATCTCCACCACCCCAAAATAACCAACATCTCACACGGTGTGAGACGTCTTTTTTAGCTGTTCTGTCGTCATTTCCTGCGCTCTTCTTCATAAAGTCAGTCAGAATGAATGGGCGTTTCTTTGAAGGGAAACCGGCGTAGGAAGTGCCGTACGCACTTTCCTCGCCGGTACGCAATGTTTGGTGAATCGGAAAATGTCGGAACATTTCTGTACCTATTTTTTTTATTTCTCCTACGTAAGCAACCTTCCCACGTGAATCCTACGCACGGCGTTTTAAATGAGGCCCCCGGTCTCCAGCTGTGTGCGTCACTCTTTAGCTTCCCCTATTCTCCATGTGTTTTGAGCGTCTTGCAGCGTTTGGTTTCTGCAGGTTTAAAAAATAAATCTCTCGTGTTGAAGTGCATTTTTTGTATCAGTGAGGTGTCACGATTATATAAAAAAGCTATTTTCAATATCAAACTTTGTTCATTTAGGTCTTACTTATTTAATTGTGTGAAGGAAAGCTTTCTGCATTAATAATAAAACAGCTCATATAATTGTACGAGAGACAAGGGAAATATATTTTATAAAATCAAATGAAAAAGCCAAGCTTATTTTATTATGCAACTTTATTATATAATAATAAATGAAAATGAAAATGTTACGGGAAGAAAGTCAATATAATTCAGAAGAACAACAATGAGTGGTGTCTCGTCAATTGTGTTAGTCGTGTTTGTTTTATGTCTGTCATTTCATGCTTAGTCAGGTTTCTATGTAGAGTCAGGTTTTCTTGTTACTTCATGTCTTGTCTGTCTATTGTATGTCGGTCATCTCTAGTCAAGTCCCCATGTTTCATGTCATGTCTCGTTTTCCCATTTCCAGTTTTATTTTGTACCTACCTCTTGTCTTTCCTTTCAGGTCCTGTTTCTTCCTCACTTTGGGTTTTACGCCATCGTCAGCGTCTGATTGTTTCCACCTGGTCCCTATTCCCTCATGTTTAAATAGTCCTTGGTTGCGTTCCGATAATCCAAAAATCAGCTCCTAAGTTCTAACCCTATCGTCTATTCCTTGACCTCTGAGTGAAACGTCACGGGGTTAAGGGATAGTGGATAAGAGAATTCAAAAGGACTTAGGAGAAGAGACTGCGGTACTTTAGAGAATCCGACTGCACTTTCACTATCTGACGTGTTTATGATGCCCCAGCGGACGTCCTGAATGTGCGTCTGCGGCTGTGGGGAAACTATGGAAACTACAGTTTTCTATACAGCGGACTACAACATGGATGTTCAATAAGAACGAGGGACTACTGTAAACTCATCTCGAGACTCTGCACCGTGCTCTGATGCTGTTGCTTTATGCTTTATGAACGTGGACAACAGAGAAACAGATTCTTCATGACCAAAGTTGGAATTGAAATAAAAAATGAAAGTGAAACTTATGCTCGTCACCCTCTCTCTCCGGTCCACATTAATACAAATGATCCCAATACGTATGAACTATGAAAAGATCTTAAAATCAATACAGATGTATTTATTATAAACGTTAGTCCTTAACATCTATGGTAACTTATTTTGTTGTTTTTCATTATCTGAGCCAGTGGTAGCATGTTAAAGAGAAGAGGCCCCAAGATGGAGCCTTGAGGTACCCCACATGTCATATTTGTCAACTCAGATGTGTATTTACCTATAGAAACAACGTTTTTTCTGTCCTTTATGTAGGATTCAAACCAATTTAGAACGGTTTCCGAAAGTCCCACCCAGTTTTCCAGTCGGTCTAGTAATATGTGGTCAACAGTGTCAAACGCAGCACTGAGATCTAATAATACTAACACTGAAGTTCTGCCACTGTCTGTGTTTAAGTGGATGTCATTGAAGACCTTTACAAGAGCAGTCTCAGTGCAGGTTTTTTATATATCTGAGACCTACAGTATGGTATTGCCTAAAAATAGCATGAGGTGACCTTTAAGGGAAAAAGTCGATTAAAGCAGAACATTTTATAGAGTAAAAACTATTTTGGAGCAAACTGCCTTTAAAGATCTGGATCGTAAAACACATGTTCCTCTTCATTCCTGACATTAAAACAATACTTTTTTGTAATACTTTTTATTTTTAATATGCTAATGAGGCATTATGTTACGCTCACCTTTAGTGAATCGAGAAGAACTCTACGGATACAAATGGACAACATCAGTGAAATGAACTCCTAATTCTGAAAGAAAGCGTGTTATAAAAGCTAAAGAGACCACAATATGACGAGTGCATGATCCTGTTTTTATCTGTTGCTACAAATCTGCTTCCAAGCTGTACAAGCAGTTGATGCACAGTTGATGAGATGTGGGAATATTAACGTGTGTGTGTCCCAATCAGTATTAGTTTATCGTGTATAAATGTGTGATAATGATCTGTAATTGTGGGGAAAGCAGCTCATTATAACACAGACAGAATATGAAATAATGTTAAACACACACACACAGACACACACACACACACATACACAAACACACTTTGATCTTGAACGACACAGTGTCTTTGAGTCAGAGAGAAGAAAGAGACAACGCTACAAACATTGAATATTCATGAAGTTTTTCTGCGTACACAATCGAGTACTGACGGCATGAAAACTCAGATCAAATATTTGTTTGATCCTCAGGAAGTGGTAATTAAAGAAGCCCTTTACATACATGACTAAAACATTGAATTATCTTTGTTTTCCTGTGATAACAATAATGTCATTGTATATATTATTCATGTCATTTTCTTAAAATAACAAATGTTTTCCCGAGCAATGACGCCAGATTTGGCTTCTATCCAACAAATAGATTGGGCTCTAAAGGAACGACAGCACGGTCGCATGACTTGAAAATGTATATTAGTTTTGTTTTGATAGTGATTGTCTCTTTAAATGTGTATATCTCTCATTGAGATGAGACTCAGCTCTTCATGTTTGTAGTTAAATACAGTTCATTAGTCATTCATATGTAAAGCGATGCATTTTGTCCTGAATGCCAGTTGTATCCGTCGAAAATGTGATAAGGGTAACCAGAGAAGAGGAACTACAGCTCGGTCACATGACTTCACGTCTCCACCGCTAAGCTAAAGGAGGCTAATGTTGGGCTATAAAGGAACTACAGCACGGTCACATGACTTCATGTCACCACCGCTAAGCTAAAGGAGGCTAATGTTGGGCTATAAAGGAACTACAACACGGTCACATGACTTCATGTCACCACCGCTAAGCTAAAGGCGGCTAATGGTGGGTGTGATGACGTTTCGTCGTTTCATTTAGACACTTTTTTTTATTCACCAGTGGGGTATTTACTGACGTATTTTATGTAGTGAAACAAAATCTATCCATAGACCAGTGGCGGCTGGTGGAAAATATTTTTGGTGGGGCTATTGAAATGGTGGGCGGTCCGGGGGATCCCCCCGGAAGGAATCTTTGAGACAACTCAAAGTTTGAGAGGGTGAGGAAGATGAAACCTGAACAAGAATCGACAACTCCACCCTCTGCTCACTCCTTTCCTGTAAAATACAGGTTCAGCCCACACATAAGCTCCATGGTGCTACAGGCATTGCCCTTACAACTACAATAAGCATGTAAATGTTAATCTACAGCTCTGGCGATCCACTAGCACCGAGACGCAGCCATCCTCGACAACTACTGTAGCGTCGCCTTGGATACGAGTCTAAACAACTCACAGACACACAGGCCAGGGCGCTGACACGGCGCCCTTTGAGCATCAGATCTGACGACGCTGATTGGATGAAATTATGTTTCGGCGGCATAGTTTACAGATAGCAACAGTCAGCTTGTTGGCTGCTGCTGCTGCTGAGGGCTCCTTTCAACCGCCCAGACGAGAGAGGGTAATGACACACGCTGCGGCCAGGCAGGAAACTTATGACCTATCAGTAACTTTAGACATCGTAAAACAATTTTAAACGAAATTTTATTGTAGATTATACATTTTACTGATACCAACTATATAGACAGGACATTGTTCACTCTGCAGCTCACAGGAGAGGACGCTGGCGCTTGTTGTTCGCCGCTTCTCCTATGCCTCAGAGTTTCTATCTGCTTTTAAGCTAGTTTATCTGCTTTTAAGTTATATGACTAAACTTTGAGTCTGTTTAAGTGCTTTTATATCTTAAACCTCGTGATTATTGACGGTTTTGGACCTGACGACTGTCGGGACTCACCTGCTGTATCGCCCAAATTCGCCGACTATCTCCGGCTGACTGCTTGCCTCTCTCCCATCCTCTGTTTCACTCCCAGACGTGAGGTATACTATCTGGATAGCCTTCCAGCTGTCTCGTTGCTGTTAGCCCTCGCTGCTAAGCACCGCTACCAAACTTCTTCGGCGCCCGACCTGTTGACATGTTGAGGTTTTCTATTCCCCAACTCCTGAGTTTCAACCACTCCAACGCTCCAACCAGCACCTCAGTCATTAAACAACTTGGACTTCTTCGTCGGCCTCGCTATATCCACCGAAGCCAAAGAAAAAGACAAACTGTATATTCCCAGCACGGAGTTGCAGATATTCCATCCATCCACTCTGTCTGCCGTCGTGTCGCACATCTGACGAGTCATCAGAGCCCGTTCATGGCGGGGTCAAATCACGCCAGAAACATCGCGAGACCGCTGCATGAATACACGGAGAGCATCGCGAGACCGCCACACACGAAGGAGTCTGGAAAACGTGGAGTGGATTACAAGCCTACTCCGGCCCCTACAGAGATTCACCACATCTTCCAAAGCCAAAATAGAACTTCTGAATACACAATCCCTCAGTAATAAAGCATCCTTCATTCATGACCACATCACCGATGAGAAAATGGACCTCATGTGCCTCACTGAAACCTGGCATCAGCCAGAGGTTTACTCCACCCTCAATGAAGCATGCCCTCCTAGCTACAGCTACTTGGAGAAAGCCCGCAGCACTGGTCGTGGTGGAGGCCTAGCTGTTATCTACCGAAAGGAATTGGAACTGTCACTCCTGCCCCTGCCTGTATTGTCCTCTTTTGAATGCCTTGCATTTAAATGTAAACCCCCCTTCGCCCTGACAATACTTCTGATCTACCGGCCACCCAAACCCAACTCAGCTTTCATCCCAGAGATACACGACCTTCTCACTACGCTATGCACAACCTCTGCCAATATTATCATACTTGGAGATTTTAATATTCACGTTGACTCCCCCTCCTGCCACTTTGCCACTGAGTTTCTGCTACTTCTGGACTGCCTCAATCTGACACAGCATGTTAATGTCCCCACACACGCCAAGGGCCACAACGCTCGACCTGGTCATCACAAACTCCGCCCCCATCAGCAATCTGCTAGTGTATGACTTGGGGGTGTCTGACCACAAGACCATCTCTATGGAGCTCGCTTTCCAATGCCCACTCAGCATGCCCAAACGCCAAATCCGCTTCAGGAACCTGAGGAACATCAACCCGGACACCATGACTCTGGACCTCCAGCATCTATCTTCCGCCAACTTCTCATCAGTAAATGAGTCAGTTGCTTATTACAACCAGTCCCTTAACAGTCTCCTTGATCTGCACGCCCCCCTCAAAACCAGGATGGTCACCTTCTCGCGCTCAGCCCCTTGGTACACCGGCGAACTGCGGAGAATGAAGACAGCTGGGCGTGTCCTTGAGCGGCGGCTCAAGGCATCAGGACTCACTGTTCACCGGTTAGCCTATCGTGAACACCAGAAGGCCTATGCACAGTCCCTCAGAGATGCACGGTCCCAATACTACTCCTCCCTCATCAACAACAGTACTGGAAACTCCAAGCAACTCTTCTCCACCATAAACCACCTCCTCAAACCCCAAAGTCCTCTACACTCCGACTCCACTAACAAGCAGTGTAGCAACTTCGCCGCCTTCTTCAATAACAAAGTTGCTACCATCCGCTCCCTCCTCTCTAGCCCCTCTGCACCTCCAGTTACAACTGCTGACCCACAGCCTGGGACAACCCAGCCTCTTCGCTGTTTCTCGGACATCTCCCAGCGAGAGGTGGATGGCATCGTTAGGAGGATGAAGCCCTCCACCTGTGTCCTGGACCCCTTTCCTTCAGCTCTTGTAAAATCGTACATCGGTACCATGAGCAACCATGATCACTAAGATCGTAAACCTCTCACTCCAGGCTGGCCATGTCCCCTCTGCCCTAAAAACCGCTGTCATCAAACCTCGTCTCAAAAAACCCTCCCTTGACCCGGGAGTCCTGGCCAACTACAGACCCATTTCCAACCTTCCTTTTCTATCAAAGGTGCTGGAAAAAGTAGTTGCTGCTCAGCTCCATGACCACCTAAACTTCAACAATCTATTTGAGAAGTTCCAGTCTGGTTTCCGCTCAGGCCACAGCACAGAAACTGCCCTGGTCAGGGTCACCAACGACCTGCTGATGACGGCTGATGCTGGCTCTCCCTCTCTCCTCATCCTCCTCGATCTCACTGCAGCTTTCGACACCGTCGATCACGGCATCCTCCTCCATCGTCTGCACTCCACCATCGGACTCTCTGACTCTCCCCCTTGACTGGTTCAGATCATACCTCACCGGGAGAACAGAGTATGTCTCGTTGGGCGAGGCAGAGTCGGGTACCCACAACGTCACCTGTGGTGTCCCTCAAGGATCAGTTCTCGGCCCCACCCTCTTCACACTCTACATGCTCCCCCTTGGCTCTATCATCAGCCGACATGGAGTATCATTCCATTGCTACGCTGATGACACCCAACTGTACCTCAGGATCAACCTACCTCCTCTGCAGCCCTGCCTTCACCCACACTCACTGCCTGCCTGGAGGAGATACAGGCGTGGATGAAGCAAAACTTCATGAAACTCAACAGCGCCAAGACCGAAGCAATTATAGTTGGCACCCCACACCAGGTTCGGTCATCCACCATCACCACCATCACCTTCTCCGGCCAGGACATTACCCTCTCCTCAATAGTCACCAACCTGGGTGTTAAAATGGACGCCCATCTGACCTTTGAGGCTCACATTAAACAGCTGTGCAAGAACTCCTTTTATCACCTCAGGAACATCGCCAAACTCCGCCCCACACTCACTCTGTCTGACGCTGAAAAGCTGGTCCATGCCTTTGTCTCCTCCAGGCTGGACTACTGCAATGCACTCCTCATCGGGATCCCTAACAAAAGCATCCAGAAGCTACAATACATTCAGAACAGCGCTGCTAGGATCCTGATGAGAGTGCGCAAGTATGATCACATCACCCACATCCTCAAAGCACTACACTGGCTACCCGTGAAACTAAGGATTGAATTCAAGGTCTCCGTCCTCACCCACCAGTGTGTCCATGGAACTGCCCCTCCCTACCTCAAGGAACTCCTCACCCCCCATACCTCCTTACGGACCACCCGCTCCAGCAACTCCAACTTCCTCAAACCCCCCAGGACTAAGCTCCGTACTATGGGAGACCGGGCCTTCTGCTCGGCTGCTCCCAGTCTGTGGAATGCTCTCCCCGACCAAATGAGAGCACCACAGACCGTGGAGGCTTTTAAAAAAGGCCTCAAGACCCTTCTCTTCAAAAGAGCCTTTGCCTAGACCTTTTTATATCCCTTTTATTTATTTTTTATTTTTGTATTGCTTTTTTCTTAATTTTACCGTGTTGTGTCATGTTTATTTCTACTGTTCTTGTTGACTACTTGTAGCACTTTGGGATCTGAGATCAGATATGTAGTGCTTTATAAATTGAATCCATTATTATTATTATTATTATTATATAATATTTACCTAAAAATAAAAAATATATATTTTTAAATATATTTTTTTATTTATTTTTTATTTTGAATGACAATCAAACATGTGGGCCGGCCGCCACTGCCGCAGACTTACTTCAGGCTTTCAAGAAAACACACATTCAGAAAACCCTTGACTTCCAGACAAGGGAAATGCAGACACATTTCAGGGGTTAGGACTCATTCCTTCAGTTCTCTATAAACATATCTTTAGTTTCTGATTGGGTAAATCTCCACGAAGAAGTCTCCATCTTCAGAGTCTCTGTAACTTCACGTCAGCTCTGAGTCATTTCTCTGTATGTCACATGCTTTCACACTCATTTTCATTTTTTATTATCTTATTATTTTGAGGTCTTTCAGTTCAGTTTGTGATTGTCTGTTTCCCCGTGTGCTTTTTAGCGGCGTCTGACTCAGCGCTTTGTGCTCGCTGTCAGCAGATCTGCAGATTCATCATTAACCTGAGGTCAGAGCTCAGTGAAAACATCTCCTCGGATCGCCTTTTTTATCACGTTATTCACAAGAATTACTGACTCACGTACTGATGTTTTCAAACACATTAAAACAGAAATCCCCCGCTACGATGCTGTATATTAATACCACAAACTCAGCGTGAAGAACGTGGAGTATTGTTACATTTATTCAGAGAGACACAGTTGTGATTTTGTGCTGAGAGCCCGAGGCCAGAAGAAGACGTCCAGAAAGACAGAGATGGCAAAAGTACATACATCCTTTACTCAAGTAGAAGTACAGATGCTCTTGTTTAAAAATACTCTGGTGAAAGTACTGACTAAACTTCTTTACTCAAGTACAGTGGCGAGCCGTGACTTTTATACCTCGCTCCTGTCTTCACGGTAACTCGCAGAGACGGCTAAAGGAGCTTCTTTCATTTAACCCTTCACATCCAAACAGAAACTGAATAGGAAGATTCGAAGGATTTATTGCTTTGGAAATATTATTTTAAATACAATTAAATCAAGTTATTTTGGTAAAACGAATGAAATATCAAACAAAAGAAATATTTTACTTTTTCTGTTTTTAATGTTTTGAAATATTATGTCCTAGAATATCTTAGGCCGTCAGAGGGCTGACGGCTCGCCAGTGCTCAAGTCAAAGTAAAGAAGTATGGGCTTTGAAGTGTACTTCAGTAAAAAGTACCCATAGCTAGCAGCTGCTTTAAAGAGTACCTGACCTCCCTTTATATTAACAGAACAATAATGTCATTGTTAGCTAATGAATGTTTCCATGCTGAACAACGGCAACATGACAACGTTTCCATTGGTCCCTCTTCTTTAGAGAAGACCAGGAAATGATGGATACACGGATCGTGTTCAAATCAATAGGCACGCAATGACTCTAAAGAATAATGATCACGCATCAAACACACATTCAGACTAAAGGAACCAGCTGTTTGGGAAATGAGAGAAGTAGAAAGTACAGGTATTTGAGTTCAACATGTAAGAAGTAGAAAGTACAGGTATTAGAGTTCAACATGTAAGAAGTAGAAAGTACAGGTATTTGAGTTCAACATGTAAGAAGTAGAAAGTACAGGTATTTGTGTTCAACATGTAAGAAGTAGAAAGTACAGGTATTTGAGTTCAACATGTAGGAAGTAGAAAGTACAGGTATTTGGGTTCAACATGTAGAAGTAGAAAAGTACAGGTATTTGAGTTCAACATGTAAGAAGTAGAAAGTACAGGTATTTGAGTTCAACATGTAAGAAGTAGAAAGTACAGGTATTTGGGTTCAACATGTAAGAAGTAGAAAGTACAGGTATTTGGGTTCAACATGTAAGAAGTAGAAAGTACAGGTATTTGAGTTCAACATGTAAGAAGTAGAAAGTACAGGTATTTGGGTTCAACATGTAAGAAGTAGAAAGTACAGGTATTTGAGTTCAACATGTAAGAAGTAGAAAGTACAGGTATTTGAGTTCAACATGTAAGAAGTAGAAAGTACAGGTATTTGAGTTCAACATGTAAGAAGTAGAAAGTACAGGTAATTTGGGTTCAACATGTAAGAAGTAGAAAGTACAGGTATTTGGGTTCAACATGTGAGAAGTAGAAAGTACAGGTATTTGGGTTCAAGAAGTAGAAAGTACAGGTATCTGTGTTCAACATGTAAGAAGTAGAAAGTACAGGTATTTGGGTTCAACATGTAAGAAGTAGAAAGTACAGGTATTTGGGTTCAACATCAGAGAAGTAGAAAGTACAGGTATTTGTGTTCAACATGTGAGAAGTAGAAAGTACAGGTATTTGGGTTCAACATGTAAGAAGTAGAAAGTACAAGTATTTGAGTTCAACATCAGAGAAGTAGAAAGTACAGGTATTTGTGTTCAACATGTAAGAAGTAGAAAGTACAGGTATTTGAGTTCAACATGTAAGAAGTAGAAAGTACAGGTATTTGGGTTCAACATGTAAGAAGTAGAAAGTACAGGTATTTGGGTTCAACATGTGAGAAGTAGAAAGTACAGGTATTTGGGTTCAAGAAGTAGAAAGTACAGATATCTGTGTTCAACATGTAAGAAGTAGAAAGTACAGGTATTTGTGTTCAACATGTGAGAAGTAGAAAGTACAGGTATTTGTGTTCAACCTGTAAGAAGTAGAAAGTACAGGTACTTGGGTTCAACATGTAAGAAGTAGAAAGTACAGGTATTTGAGTTCAACATGTAAGAAGTAGAAAGTACAGGTATTTGGGTTCAACATGTAAGAAGTAGAAAGTACAGGTATTTGGGTTCAACATGTGAGAAGTAGAAAGTACAGGTATTTGTGTTCAACCTGTAAGAAGTAGAAAGTACAGGTACTTGGGTTCAACATGTAAGAAGTAGAAAGTACAGGTATTTGAGTTCAACATGTAAGAAGTAGAAAGTACAGGTATTTGAGTTCAACATGTAAGAAGTAGAAAGTACAGGTATTTGAGTTCAACATGTAAGAAGTAGAAAGTACAGGTATTTGGGTTCAACATGTGAGAAGTAGAAAGTACAGGTATTTGAGTTCAACATGTAAGAAGTAGAAAGTACAGGTATTTGAGTTCAACATGTAAGAAGTAGAAAGTACAGGTATTTGAGTTCAACATGTAAGAAGTAGAAAGTACAGGTATTTGGGTTCAACATGTAAGAAGTAGAAAGTACATGTATTTGGGTTCAACATGTAAGAAGTAGAAAGTACAGGTATTTGAGTTCAACATGTAAGAAGTAGAAAGTACAGGTATTTGGGTTCAACATGTAAGAAGTAGAAAGTACAGGTATTTGGGTTCAACATGTGAGAAGTAGAAAGTACAGGTATTTGAGTTCAACATGTAAGAAGTAGAAAGTACAGGTATTTGAGTTCAACATGTAAGAAGTAGAAAGTACAGGTATTTGAGTTCAACATGTAAGAAGTAGAAAGTACAGGTATTTGGGTTCAACATGTAAGAAGTAGAAAGTACAGGTATTTGGGTTCAACATGTAAGAAGTAGAAAGTACAGGTATTGAGTTCAACATGTAAGAAGTAGAAAGTACAGGTATTTGGGTTCAACATGTAAGAGTAGAAAGTACAGGTATTTGAGTTCAACATGTAAGAAGTAGAAAGTACAGGTATTTGGGTTCAACATGTAAGAAGTAGAAAGTACAGGTATTTGTGTTCAACATGTAAGAAGTAGAAAGTACAGGTATTTGGGTTCAACATGTAAGAAGTAGAAAGTACAGGTATTTGTGTTCAACATGTAAGAAGTAGAAAGTACAGGTATTTGAGTTCAAAATGTAAGAAGTAGAAAGTACAGGTATTTGTGTTCAACATGTAAGAAGTCAAAGTAAAAAGTCGTCAGAAAAATAAGTAGTGGAGTAAAGTACTGATACCAGAGAAATGTACTTAAGTACAGTAACAAAGTATTTCTACTCCACTACTTCCAACCTACCTCTGAGTGACGGCGGAAGGAAGCACATCTACTGTTATTGGAAGGTTTACTAAGTATTTTTTGCAGAACAGACACTGTAGTGCAGGTGTATCAAACATACGGTCCGTGGGCAAAAAACTGCCCGCTAGACGGTCCAAACCGGCCCGGGAATGAATTGTGGGAAAAAATGATAGAGAACCGTAACTGCAATTTTCACAACTTTGATGTATTTGTATGTCTCTAAGTGTACGAGGCAGCGGGATAACATCCTTCTTTAATAGATCCTAGTTTAGTTTGTATGGTGTAGTCTGTCAGTTCCCGTGGGCAGGATGACACAGATGTGGAAATAAATGTTAGATAATTCAAATTGTAAAAAGATAGTTCATTAAATGTGAACATTTCCAGATTGTAATGTTTTGGAGATGTTGTTATTTACGGGTTACTATGCTATGATTTTACTGATCTGGCACACAAGAGGTCACATTTGGCTGTATGTGGAACCTGAAGTAAAATGAGTTTGACACCCCTGCTGTAATAATAATAATAATTAATTGTATTGGCGGCCGACAGGTGCAAACAAGGAACAAGAGCGCTGCAAACTTAACAATATTTAAATGTAAAGGCAGTAAAGAGGGTTAAACATGATTCAGCCATGTGTTCGATAAGGACAGTAGCTAATTCGCTAACGCTAAACTGTTACAGGCTCTTTGTTCACACACTTTGAAACATGCATCCACACTGAAGCTCTTCCTACACTTTGCAGTGCTGTTGTATTTGTTCTGCTGAGGTCGCTGCTCTCAGATGAAAACACAGCAGCTTCAAAGAGTCAACTTCAGGAATTCATTAAAACCTTCCTATTCCTTACTTGTAAAAAGATCACTTAGACATAACGGAGATACGGTGGATAAGTAATTTAATATTCAGTGAGAAAGATGTTTTAGATTGTGATTAGATGTAAGCTTTGTGCTTACGGATGGAGGTCAAAATAGATTGTTAAACAAAAACATGTTTGGATTTAACATATTACCATGATGCTATAAAAACAGCAGAAGATGTTGTAGCAATTAATCTAGAAACACTTATATCCTAGTTGTGACAATCTTCTAAAGCTGGTAAACGTCTACAGCGATCCAGTTAGTTTTGAAGTTCACGCAGGAAGTCGGTCTGTGCTCGAGCAAAAGCAGTTCATTGTGTGTTCAGAGCATTACTTCATTTGGGATACTCTATCCCCTCCATATTTAATCTGGGGTATTTACAGCGGTGGAAAAAGTACTCAAATCCTTTACTTAAAGGGAGGGTTGAATTCCATTTTGTGTATTGTCTTATAGAGGTTTCTGTGCATGTAAATGGTCTGCAAAGGCTAAAATCCCATGTGTGTATATCTGTGTCTATGGGTATATCTGTGTGTAGGTGTGTTTGTGTGTGTGCGTGTGTGTGTGTGTGTGTGTTTGTGTGTGTGTGTGTGTGTGTACATATCTGTGTGTATGTGTTTATATCCGTATCTATGTGTACTATATATCTGTATATATATATATATATATATATATATAAATATATGTATACCTGTGTATGTGTGTATATCTGTCTCTAAATCTGTGTGTTTATCTGTGTGTTTATATCTGTGTGGGTTTTCTGTTTGGCTGCCACATGTCTAAATGCCATATTTAAACACTCACATTGCTGCATTAATTAAGTTTGCTGTGTGTGTGTGTGTGTGTGTGTGTGTGTGTGTGTGTGTGTGAAGCTGTTTACTGACCCCACAGGGCCGAACATTACTGTAACAACCCGGTGCTCCATCACACACACACACACACACACACACACACACACACACACACACACACACACACACACACACACACACACACACACACACACCACACACACACACACACACTCACGCTCAATTTGTTCTCATTATAATCAGCAGAAAAACACTGTCACGACACATGGTGTGTGGAGAGCTCTCTGCTGACCCCGGTGCTTTCTGAGGGTGACGAGGCGACACCAAGCGAAGCTGCAGGAATATTCACTGCTCTGGTTCCTCAGGGTGTTTAAAAGCTGGCACCAAAAATTGAATCACAAGCCAGGAGTCTCCGTACCAAACACACATTCGTCTCATGAGGCTCTTGTCTCGGCCCCCAAGCTGTCAGAAATATTTCATTTCCTTTATATCTCCCCTTTTCAGCTGCATTGTGGGAGATCCTGACTCATCCTGTTTCTGGTGTGTTTAGGTTGGCGGTGTCAGCAGCTCTCAACACACACTTTGTGTTTTACTGCTTCTGCATTTCCATCAGGAAGGTTTCCTCCGGCTGTGGCGGACATTAAGTGAATATAGAACAACAAGTCAGGATTGGTTAATTATCGAATCATTTTTAGTACAAGGATGTCCGAGTCTGGTGAAAAGTTGCTTATCAAAGTAATGTTCGTAACACAAATACAAGTTAACTGACTCCTATTTCACATGTAGTTTTTATACTTCTTTTTATCAGATTCTCCACCGACTGCGCCGGACACTGGAGTCCCTTCGTGCCCTTTTGCGGGGGCTGATCTTCAGAAGGGACAACAACACCCTGCCCTTCGTCTGTTGGCACACAAAATATAAAGCAATTTTTAATGAACTTGTCACGTTGGGATTCATACGTCGGGCCAACCAAACGTAACCGGGCCCCGCACGGCTCGGCACGCTTAAAGCGAGTTACCCGCTGCAGTGGAAACGCGC
The DNA here is from genome assembly GCA_902827135.1 of Harpagifer antarcticus. Classification (NCBI taxonomy): domain Eukaryota; kingdom Metazoa; phylum Chordata; class Actinopteri; order Perciformes; family Harpagiferidae; genus Harpagifer; species Harpagifer antarcticus. The sequence goes on along the minus strand of CADEHL010001481.1, from coordinate 143,882 downwards.
CATTTGTGACAGGAAGTGGTACCTCATGTGCGACCTGTAGAGAGCTGAAGTCAAAATATGTATTGTAGTCAATGGAGAGAGAAATTATCTTTCCATCCCGTTTGAACTGTGCCATGAATTACACATGTGATGTTTGTCAATCGTAAAAAATTATTTCCATCTCAAAAAAGTCACAGTTTGTTGTAAAACTGTTGAAATATAAGACTTTGAAAAATACGCAACTAGAAAGACTACAAATCCAAGAGTCGCGTAAGTGACCGGAACCGACTAACTCCCCTTGTGTGTACGTACAGCTCTCAACGTGCCCAGCCTTGCAGTGATTTCACCTCGTTTAATACTTTTCGCCTCATTCTGAAAGAAAGAGGAGAAATGTGCTAAGGTGACGGCCATCTTGGTGACATGTGTTGTGCGAGACGGGAGATGTAGTCAATTGAGCGGTTTACAGTAAAAAGCTAATTTTGCAAGTTTTCTTGACTTGCAAAATTATCTTTTAAATTGACAAACATCATATGTGTAATTCGTGGCACAATTCAAACGGGATCGAAAGATAATTTCTCTCTCCATTGACTACAATACATATTTTTCCCGAAAAATGGCAGATGCATTTTTTGTATTATAAACCCCACACTGCCCACTTTGAGGGCCGATACACTAATGGCCGTTGTTAATGTGAATAATGCCTTTTAGTTTACAGAATCCACGGAGTCAATCATTTCGTTTGGGTCATTTGCAAAAGTAACAGACAACAATTGGGTTATTATTACACGTCACTTGTTAGACGCTTTTATCCAAAGTGACTTACATACTCAATACTGTGGGCAATCCCCACAGGAGCAATTTGGGGTGAAGTGTCTTGCCCAGGGACACAACTACATGCTGACTGCAGTGGGGTTTGAACCTGTGCTCCCCTGATCCGAGCACCAACGCACTAGTCCACTGCGACACAGCCTCCCACTAAGAGTTTATGGGTTACATTGATACAAGGTCAGGGTAAGGTTATGAACATGGTTTTCCATTTGTTAAGGCAATCTTGAATCATTTGGGTTTGGAGTCGATTGATTAACAATTCTAGAAATAATCCAAGGAAAATCATTTCGACGTTTAAAATGTCTTTCAAATTCTCGTTTCATATCAACTTTCTTCCACAGTTGTTGACCTCACACAAACACACCGAGCCAATGACAGCTGTACACAAAGAGGACATTGATATATCTTTGATGCCGTGTGTAATCTGTCTTTCTTCCTTTTTCTTTTTCAGCTCACGTCTCATAATTATTGCCTTGGTCCCAATCTGGATTCAAGTTTTTGGTTATTTCTCCTTTTAAAATATCAATCACAAGCGCTAGATTGTTCCAAACATATAATCATGTTTGTTCCATCTTCCTCTATCCTGTCTGCTTATTATCAGAAGATGATGTAGCTCACAATTTGTCCATTTGCAGTAAATAGGCTTTTCAATCTTGCCTTCTTTCTTTAATCAAAACCTTTAATGACAACAATAACACACCTGGTGGTCAATTAGGGCCGGCGAGGTTCCAGGAAACCATGTCAACTGTAATAAGTTTATGTTTGATTTGATTTGAAAGAAGCAACCTGATCTCAGCAGAATGCGTGACTCCACCGCGACTCCTTAACACCGCATTGCGTGGTGGACTCACGAATTTGTTACATTTACGTGTCTGCACTGCAAACAACCCCAATGTAAAGTGACTGAGGCTCTTTTGTCGTGGTGCACACACGCATTTCTACAACGTCCTGCAGTGAGCTTTTATTCTATAAAACCTTTTTAAATCTACTTTATAGCTTGTAGTAACTCACGGGAGGCTTCTTTTGTTTTATTTGTATTCATAATCATTTTTATTTTTCGTCAGAATGTATTATGGTGCATTAGTTACGAATTATTGTTCTCAAAAAACAGTGCATTGTGGGTAATACAATTGCCGTCGATGGGTTTCATTCCATTTCAAAATGCTGTTTGTCGCTCCGCGTAAACTTCGCGCACTGCCACTCCAACATCCAATCACAGAGCTTGAGGACAAACCACGGGGTTTGTCAAGCAAAGCACATGGTGTAGTCCCAAACGATAGCTGAGGATTCTGGGTAGTGTAGTGTCTTCGGCCATCCTAAACTCAATCAATGTTGTGTAATCAACAAGGATACTCTGGTGTGTTTGAGTTGATGAGTAGTGCAGATATCTCTGTGAAATCAATCCACAGTAAAGAGAACACTTACTTCCGGGTGTAAAGTCCTCCGTTATCCAATGGGAATGGACGCTCACATTGCTCTCCGTAATACAATAAAGGGGACATGATCAAATCAGAATATAATGTTCTTTTAAAAAACGTTAACTAAAGGGAACAATCTATTGGACACAGCTGAAGCTCTGGCCTTCCTTAAAAACTCAAATCACAGTTGTATTACCCACAATGCACTGTTTTTTGAGAACAACAATTCGTAACTAATGCACCATAATACATTCTGACGAAAAATAAAAATGATTATGAATACAAATAAAATAAAAGAAGCCTCCCGTGAGTTACTACAAGCTATAAAGTAGATTTAAAAACGTTTTATAGAATAAAAGCTCACTGCGGGACGTTGTAGAAATGCGTGTGTGCACCACAAAGAGCCTCATTCACTTTACATTGGGGTTGGTTGCGTGGTGCAGACACGTAAATGTAACAAAGTTCGTGAGTCCACCACGCAATGCGGTGTTAAGGAGTCGTGGTGGAGTCACGCATTCTGGTGAGAACAGGTTGGAAAGAAAACAACCCTATAATTACATTACAGTTATTTCCACAGCGGCTAACAATAAATGCAATCTATCATGAAGAAACTCAAAAGCTAGAATCCTGCAGGTCCACTATAAACCCAACCCGTAAGTGCTGCTGCATTAGCTCTGATTGAAGCCAAATCCTTTCTAAGTGCTACGTACAGAACATTTGGTCCTTCGTACGTAATTATCTGTGAAGCTTCTATTACTATAGTTCATTTTACATTTATAAACGTGGCTGTTTATGTAACTCGCAGTTCACCAACCATTGGAAAACTGAGAGAACACTGTGGTTGGGTTTTCCAGAACACATTCGGGCACACAGTGTTCTGTATGATTCAGTTTGGACTGAGCGTGAGGAGATGCGATTCGTCTGTTATTTCAGGGACTAGATCTCGTCTTTGACGGCAGACGCTACCTCCATGTTCAGAGGACTGCCACAGATGTTCGTGGATGACAGCAATCTCACTTTGCTAATCTGTAGATCGGGGAAATTAGATTGTTGTTGTGGTTTTGAATAAAATACTTGATATAGAGCCGAGCAGTTGGTGTGATGACGAGCTTCGACCCTTCCCCCGTGAACTGAGCGCTCTTTACCCTTCCGTTGGCACTCCCACTACGAATGATCTCAGCCCATTAACAGCCTCATTGATATGGGAGAGAAGGGACATGCTATAAATAAATACTTTACAAGAAGGCGTGACCTTTAGCAGGTGCAGTAATTGTGATGGGAGCCGAAGAACTCTGTAATTCGTGTCTTGTCTGAAACCAAAAGTCAACATTGATTTGTTTTAACTGCAGTAGGCGATGTGCGCAAAGCGTGGTTAAGTATTTAAAGTCCCACGTATAACCAATAGTCCAAGTTGAGTTATTTTAAGATAAGCAGAGTGACCCGTAGCTTCATCCCCCAGGAAACCTAACGTCAACATAGACTTGTATCTGTTACTGATGTAGTCCAGGTTCATGTCATTTACATTACAGTGTGTTTCCAATGTCAAACCAACACGCTCACCTGTTACAGCCAATTCAATCCAAAAGCTTTATTAGGATGATCATAATTACACACAGCTTTGCTAAAGCTCTGTATAGTTGAAACATCTATATATAAATACATATTCGAAAACAAACTGAACATAAGGAACACAAGGAAGCAAAATGGATATAATACACGAATAATATGAACAAGTGATTTCCCGAACTCTTACCACATGGGTTTTGGCGCCTAAACGTAACTCTTTCATAACGGATGCACCTGGTCGACGACTGCTCGCTGCATTCAGAGGTCCGATACCATTTGAAACTCTTCCATAAGGTTAGTCTCATAGAAAGGAATGAGGAGGCTTTGATTTTGGGATCAAGTGTCTAACGCAAGTTCCTCTAGACGTCAAATGTTCAGTCTTAATGTTGGAGATTGTTAATGATGTCAGGACTTGCTCATTTCCACTTGAACTGAGTCCTTATGTGCGTCCTGTTTTAAGGACGTGCTGCAGACAGTTGTTAAGATAAAGAGTTTCCATCTGAGGGCACATATGGTTATTGGAGAGCATGACTAAGCAGGAGGTTCAGCTTCACTTACCTCAAGTTCCTTTGGGTACATTTAGCTCAGCAACAGCGTGAGCAAACTAATATCTACTTTCAAACTGAGGTAACACCATCGGCACTGAGCGGTTTATTTCCAGAGCTCTGCAGGACCTGGATCTTTTACCTTCTGGCCTCATGTCTATCTGTATTTTAGGACTTAAATCTCCCCGGGTGTTTCATCCCCTCTGCAGTCGGTGTTATCTGACCTTTGTCTCGGTTGTTTCAGGACACATGGTATCTCATTAGCACCGGGGCACATGGCGGGGTCCCATGTTGGCATCAAAGCTCATTCTCTCTGACACAGTTAGTCTGAAAGGGGGGCAGCGGCGGGCTAATTGGAGCGGTGCTATTTCCAGCAGCTAGTGCTAGCTTTGGCCTTTCATCATGAGCAGGATCTGCTGACGAAAGAGACGTGTCTCGATGCTCGGAAAGAGGACGACCCTGTTTTTAGATGGCTGAGGATTGGCTGGGTCACTCTGCTGCCAGGAGGGAGATGGAAATGAAACTGATATTGTAAAGTTAAGGTCTGTATTGGGGTTAGGCTCCCTTTATTTAATCCCTCAGGATTCTTTCAAGAAACAACTTTGTATCTGTCATTTCTTAGAATTAGACCACGACCGGACTGAGACGCCAGAAACACGACGTACACTGTTAGAATAAACTATTCATTCCTGCCCTACATGTCCGGTTATAAGCAAAGTAAACGTATTAAGATCTACTTTATTAATCCAAATATGGGAATTGTTTTTCAGCATAAAAGAAAACAAGGCATTGCACATAACAAATTAAAAGATTAGAAATAAACTATTCTACAAAATAAACGTCTCAAAATAGAAATAAACCAGCATCCGTTGCCTCTTCACATCCTTCTACCAGTGTCTTTCCTGTTGTGATGCCAATAGCTGTTGGAACAAAGCAACAAGAGCCAGATGTTATGTCGATATAAGCAGTTTTAAATTACAATGAACTATATAATCAAGCTCACCACACATCTTCAAAAAGATCTGCTTTCCCTCACTCAGTCCCGTTTGATTGAATAAGTCCAATATACCTTCAGTATTGAACTCCAACATAAACAGACAGCTTTAGTAGATTGTTATTCCACTTACTTCGGTCTTAGGTCTTATGGTAAAATGGAGTTCATAGAAAGTGTGTCTCCCTGCTAAAGCTTGACAAATACTTATATATCATAAGGCCGACAGCTTGTACTGAACTCAGGGGATGAACTGAACAATCTGTGTGTGTGAGGAAGTGACTGCACACAATGAACACAGACCATACACGGTTATAACCTTGACATGAGCAAGGTAAGAATCCTTTCTGCTTTCAACCTCGACACAAGCCGCTCCAACCAGACGCAGTGGATCTCACACAATAAAAGCCGTCTTTAGTCTTTGTACAACTATGGAAATGAAGATGTTGTTCCTGGGAATAGCACCCTCCTTCTGCGATTCTGTCTTTTAAAGAACCTGTGTGGTCTCGATACACGGTCATAAGAAATGCACCTTGATTCAAACTACACATTTCTTTACCAACATGTGGGATGATAAGTACTCATCCGTCTAAGATATCCGATTTCTCTCAGGATAAACATGTCGTGTCTCTTTGCTGGACAAATAGGGAATCTGACATCTCTCCTCATGTGACTCGGAGTATGATGACATATCCTCCCAAATGCTCCTAATGTTATCAGCGACTCAGGAGGCGAGGCTCCTAACTCTGAAGGATAGATGCCTCAAACTCCTCCGTGACTCCTGATGTGTTTATGTAATATTCTCCATGTAGTAACAGAAAGAGGCGGGGAGGGAGGACATTGGATGAACGAGGTGTCCTTCATCTTTCCCATTCCCCCACCTCCACTCTCTTCCTCCATCTTTGCCGTCACTCTCGCACACAAGCTGATTAAATGACTGCCTTTGCACACCGACCTTTTGACCTCAGCCTGGTTTAAAGACAGGTAATAATGAGGTTATGCAATCGCTATCTAGTGTTTGTGTCATACAGAAAATAAAACGTTGCCACGCTCAAAAACCAGAGACTAGGGGACACTAAAGAGTGACGCACACAGCTGGGAGACCAGGGGACACTAAAGAGTGACGCACACAGCTGGAGACCAGGGGACACTAAAGAGTGACGCACACAGCTGGGAGACCAGGGGGACACTAAAGAGTGACGCACACAGCTGGGAGACCAGGGGACACTAAAGAGTGACGCACACAGCTGGAGACCAGGGGGGCACTAAAGAGTGACGCACACAGCTGGGAGACCAGGGAACACTAAAGAGTGACGCACACAGCTGGGAGACCAGGGGACACTAAAGAGTGACGCACACAGCTGGGAGACCAGGGGACACTAAAGAGTGACGCACACAGCTGGGAGACCAGGGAACACTAAAGAGTGACGCACACAGCTGGGAGACCAGGGGACACTAAAGAGTGACGCACACAGCTGGGAGACCAGGGAACACTAAAGAGTGACGCACACAGCTGGGAGACCAGGCGACACTAAAGAGTGACGCACACAGCTGGGAGACCAGGGAACACTAAAGAGTGACGCACACAGCTGGGAGACCAGGGGACACTAAAGAGTGACGCACACAGCTGGGAGACCAGGGGGACACTAAAGAGTGGCGCACACAGCTGGGAGACCAGGGGGACACTAAAGAGTGGCGCACACAGCTGGGAGACCAGGGGGACACTAAAGAGTGGCGCACACAGCTGGGAGACCAGGGGACACTAAAGAGTGACGCACACAGCTGGGACGGAGCGCTTGATGACGCTCAGGATGATAAAGCTGAACAACTGTCTCCGTTGTTGGAAACGAACCTGAAATGTTTGATGGTCTTGTTTTAACAATGTGGTCACATGACTCCTTTCGATGTTACTGCAGATCTGCTGTAAGCTAGCTAGCTAACGTAGCTAACGTAGCTAACCTGGTCATTTCAGACACACTGACGAACACTTAGAGTTATGAGACGGAATAACTCTGAGACAGTTGTCTATCCTCATGGGAACAATTTCAGTTTTGATCTGTGTCTTACATGTGAAAGGATATAGGGTCTGGAAAATGGATGCAAAGCTCTTTTAATTGACCCTTTAAGGCGTGAACCCCTTGATGCGGTGAATGTGCTGTTAGAGCTGCTCCTGGGCTTTATAGACACAACAGACTGACTTGTGTGTGTGCTTTGGCAACATGTGTATTTATGAAAGCATCATGCAAATAAAGCTGAACTGAAATGAGACATTGCTGCCGTTCTGCCCTTAGGCTATTGGCCTCAGCTGGCTGCCTCGCCTCTTCCTCTTCCTCTTCCTCCTCCTCCTCCTCCTCTTCCTCCTTGGTTTGTGCCATTTTCTCTTTGCAACTGTCTCTGGTTGCAGTGAAGGAGTGAAGCCTTTCCCTCCGGGAGCTGAGGCCCTTAAGAGAGAAACACACCTCCCCTGCAGCTGAGCTATTAGGACATAGCGTCATTATGTGTGTGTGTGTGTGTGTGTGTGTGTGTGTGTGTGTGTGTGTGTGTGTGTGTGTTTGTGTGTGTGTGTGTGTGCTCCATATGACCTTAGCGCTGCCTTTCCCCGTGCCCCAGCCACATTAAATGGAGCTTCAGAGGAGGATGATCCATATTTCACTCATTAGAGCTTTGGATAAGAGGAATCACCTGGACTGGACTGTGTGTGTGTAATTGTGTGTGGGTGTGTGTGTGTGTGTGTGTGTGTGTGTGTGTGTGTGTGTGTGTATGTGTGAGATGGATGCCTGCGAAGAGCCGCGTCACAGAGGCGCAATTTGACACAAATCCACAGAGCTTTGCATCAAAGCCAAAGCCATTTCCAAGCATTCTCCCCTTCAAAGTCCCTAACTAGGGAGGCAGCTTCAGGGTTTCAGAGTCTCAACACCACCCAGAGATGGCCAAAGTACACACATCCTTTACTCAAGTAGAAGTACAGATACTCGTGTTTAAAAATACTCTGGTAAAAGTAGAAGTACTGACTAAACTTCTTTACTCAAGTCAAAGTAAAGAGGCTTTGAAATGTACTTCAGTAAAAAGTACCCATAACTAGCAGCTGCTTTCATAACTACCATGCTGAACAACGGCAACATGACAACGTTTCCATTGGTCCCTCTTCTTTAGAGAAGACCAGGAAATGATGGATACACGGATCGTGTTCAAATCAATAGGCACGCAATGACTCTAAAGAACTAGAAACTGCTAGTGGGAATGCTTTATGATGAACAGCTGACTCTAAACTGCTGAAATGTAATGTGTAAGAAGAAAGTGAAGAATTCAGATTGAAATGATACGTGAGCACTGGGGGCTTGAATGTGTGATGAGAAAAGAAAGTAAAAAGGCTTGGAAAAGCAGCAGAATATTTGAACTGCAAACTTCTGAACTAACTTGATGGCGAATGATCTGTCGCCATGCCAACGCCATTTGACGACACCCCATAATACGCTTAGATGCGTTGACGGCTGCATCGTTACCAAACCTGTGACGTTCTGGGCTGTTTGGAGTATTTTCACTGATGTTATGAGAAAAAGCCGTGTTTCAAGGCGAGCATTGTGTTGCCATGGCAACGGCATTTGAAGAAATATCAAAACTGTCCCGTAGATGTCTTCACGGCTGGACTCTTAGCTCACGTGAAGTTTGAGCACTTTTTGAAAATGTTCATAGGAGTTATACATTACATTAGGAGGTTACATGACTCTCTCTCTCCTCTCTTGATCAACCCCATAACTGACGTAGAGCTGTTGAGGGCGGGACCATTCACCTTTACCTGCAGTCAGCTGCTCTGAGCGGGTCAGGTGGAGTGATGACATCATCGTGTTGCATCACACAGGTGTTTATAGTTGAGCTAACGAGGTGTGTAGAGATCACAGGTTTCCATTGTTTTCCGAATGAGAGATAAACCTCTTACATGTGAACGTTTTGTGGAAGAACCGTAACAGATATCTGTGAAATCTCAAAACGTGAAGCATGTCAAGGAAGTTGAGTATCTGAAGTGTAATTTTTGTTTAGTTTCGGGTTAATAATGTGGCCTTTGTGGCAGTTTAACTAAAGGTGTGCGGCTGCTGCTGTGAGGAAATATCAGCCTGAAGTTACAATGGGCTTCAATGGAGGAATGTTTTTGTCACTTCATGCCCTCAAGAATCATTTTGTTTCATTATTTTGCTTAATTATTTGTCCTTTTTCAAGCTACGGGATGTTTTCCTACGTTTGTCATGACAGATTATATCTCAGGAATGTAGGGTTTGGGAATTATGGCAGTTTAAAAAAAATATATGAAGGCAAATTTCAACCTGTCCTCCACTCTAGCTGTGACATCACGCACTCTGCCTTAACGAGCTGCGCAATGTTAAAGTTAAAATGTTAGAAATGTGATGAATTATGGGATGTATCTCTGGAATTATGAAAGTTGTGAATGAGAAAAGTGATAGCCATCGATTCCCGACCGAGCTGAACGGAGTTTCTGCGATGTTCAATGTGGGAGGAGAAGAGGGCCAAAATAATTCGGCGGATTAATAAACTTTTCGTCCGTAGAATAACATTTAGTTATGATCACGCCACACATTCAAACTAAAGGAACCAGCCTGTTTGGGAAATGTGAGAAGCAGAAAGTACAGGTGTTTATAGACCAAGTAATTACAACTCATTATTTCCAGAGAGAGACAGATTCAAGAACAACTTTCTCCTCTTCCAGTACGGGCTAAAGAGGCATACATGTCCCCTATAAAGTGGTGCAGGGATTGTTCGTCCAATGGGATTTCTCCATGTGATTTTGGATTATGTCAGAAAATAATCTCTGTGTCAAACAAACTTTCATGATACTTTTAGTTCAGCAGGATAATCTCCACCTATGAACACCACTTTGTGATTTCTGGAGTAAAAAGCTAATGTTAGGCTATAAAGGACACCACCGCTAAGCTAATGGCTTTAAAGGAACTACAGCACGGGAGGGCTGTACCGAATATCCGAATATCCAAATATTCGTTCGTTGGAGTACTATTCGGGTTTTCTAAATCTCCATTATCAACGTAAGAGCTTGTCCGTCTTTATATGTAGATATTACTTTTCTCCGTTAATCTCCGTCGCATTGTTTCCATAGCAACAACAACTTCCTGTCAACAGCGCTGTTGAGCCCGAGGTCTCTGAGTTTGATGGCCAGCTTGGATGGCACAATGGTATTGAACGCTGAACTGTAGTCAATGAACAGCATTCCCACATGTGTTCCTCGGGTCCAGGTGTGAGAGGGCAGTGTGGATGGTGAGGGCTATGGCGTCGTCTGTGGACCCGTTTGCTCTGTAGCCAAACTGCAGGGGGTCCAGAGAGTCACGGAGGGAGGAGGTGATGAAGGGTTTGACTAACCGCTCAAAGCACTTCATGATGATGGAGGTGAGTGCTACTGGGCGGTAGTCGTTGAGGCTGGTGATATGTGTCTTTTTGGGGACAGGAACGATGGTGGAGTGTTTGAAGCATGTGGGGACTACAGACTGCAGCAGGGACCTGTTGAAGGTGTCTGTGAACACCTCTGCCAGCTGAGCTGCACACACCCTGAGAACACAGCCAGGGAAGCCATCAGGTCCAGGAGCATTGTGTGGGTTAACCCTTTAACAGGGCTCTGGCTCCTGGTCCCTCTGTGCCTCCACAGCGCCTCAAATCCTGCAAGAAAGCTATTCAGCTCATCTGGGAGAGATGCGCAGAACGACACTCCCGCAGCACCTTTGTAGTCTGTCATTGTTCTTAGTCCCGCCCACATGTTCCCGGTGTTACAACCTTTGAAGTCAGATTCCACCTTGTACTGTCTCTTGCGCTGCTGATTGCTCTCCGGAGTTCATACCTAGAATTCCTGAACTCCTCCAAATCTCCAGCTCTGTGCGCGATAGGTGTCAGAACGGTCACATGACGTCACCACCGCTAAGCTAAAGGCGGCTAATGTTCGACGTGATGACGTTTAGTCGTCTCCTTTAAGCAACCTCCGTGTTTAAATTCACCAGTGGGGTATTTACTGATTTATTTTATGTCATGGAACACAACGTTAAAATCTCTTCAGCTCGTGTTAACCACTGACTTTATTCCAGGCTCACAACCAAAAACACATTCAGAAAACCATTGACTTCCAGCCCAGGGGACAGTAAGGGAAGACATATGGACTGATTTCTGAGATTCAGGACTCAACCCTGCACGTACGGAGAGATCTGCCAGGGAACTTAACAGGACGGAGATTAATGATGCGGCTGCTCTGTTTTCACTTTATTGAGTTAGCGGTGGTCGTCGTTGCTTAGTAACATCGCTCAATCGTCTCATTAGAAGCGAAACAGGTGTTAATGAAAGAGTGGGGGTTTGTAATTCAATGACACCGCTAAGAAGCATGTAATGAAAGGTGTCTTTGTGTTTCATAGGGTTCACAGCAGACGTAAGAACTTCTCAAGGAGGTATTATTACGTCAGATTAAAGACCCAACACAGCGCATGAGATAAAGACACAACTATGCAGGAGGCGTTAGTGCACAAAGCTGGACTGTCTATCAATAATATGAGTTGAAGCACTTTAAAATGACCTGTTTCTATTCGTGCCAACCTCAGCAACACGTGTCCCTTAAGTCACAACACTAAAAGGGTTTGATATGCAACAATAAAGGCTTTCAGACAGGCGGGCTTTTATTGTGAAAGGTCTGAACAGGAAGGCGAGGTTTAGGGCGTTCATCAATCCAGATGTCTCTCTAGCTTTGCTGTGGATCGACTTCTTCTAACGCAAAATCATTGGCATCTAATTGGCAGTGCTTTCCGTTGCTTTCCCAACACTGTTGACGCCTCTGCATTTATCCTACGACACATCTATCTTGTCTCCAAGCCACAAAGATATGTCACCATGTATACTTTTAAGACAAGGTCAAAAAGATGGCGGATATTCTTCAAGCTTGTAATTCGAAAGTTTAGTAATTGCACAACAAGACGGATTGTCTCACCATTTATGGGATCGAACCAACGACCGTAAGCATTCATCAAACACGAGGTCATTAGGAAATACAATCTAAATATTATAACAGCAGAACTTCCCAACAGTAACTCATAACCTCTTGTGTGGAAATCCATTCGATGAAAAGTTAATAAGGCAATTTCTGTTCCTGATTACTTCCATAACTTGTGATTGTGGTGCTTCTGTGTTTCTCAGACTCCATAACCTTCATTCCTCCAGCGCGCTCACACGGCGGCATCCATTAACGTAATAGCCAGCTCAAAGAAAAATTGGATTAGGCTCAGGTTTGCTTTCAGGACCTGATTTACAGGTGCTCAGAACCCACTGTAATCAGCTCAGGCAGAACAACAGCAACACGGAGAGGAGGTGGAATACAGAGCGGGGGACATAAAGAGACGAAACCACGAGGACGTGTTCAAGGACGTCTTTGAGTACTATTTCCATTATCAGGTGTACACACTCAAGAGTAAAACAACATGCAATACTGTGCTCTTGTTGAAATGACATCGAAATGATTGTTAGTGAAAGGATGTAATTCAGCTGAACGACAGGAAGAACCCAGATGCTGGGATACGTCCCAACATCTGGTTTCTTCCTCGTCCTTTTCTCTTGACCTCGTCTTCCTCCTCCATTATCTTCTTCTTCTGCGCCTCCTCTTCATTTTCACTCGACCTGGTCTCTCTCCTCGTCTTCTTCCCTCCAGTCTCCTCTTCCTCCCCGTCACCTTCTTCTTCTTCACAACATACAAGACAAATCTAACTGTTCGTAAAATAAATTATTTTTTTCTAGTTAATCTTCAGTGAAAATGAATAAAAACTGAACAAAAATATGAATGAACTTTAACTAAAATAAACCTTAATATCAGAGCATTGAGGTGTTCTCACACACACACACACACATACACACACACACACACACACACACACACACACACACACACACTGCAGACTGACTTAATGGAAACTGTCAGATCAGTGAAGCTTCACCTCACATGTGAGAGAGGAGAAACACACACACACACTGAACTGCACAGTGTGTGTGGGGGTGTGTGTGTGTGTGTGTGTGTGTGTGTGTGTGTGTGTGATACAGTCCATATGGGGCTCACTTACAGTAGCAAAGTTCAGGGTGTTCCAGCCTCAGTCTGCAGTGCGTGTGTGTGTGTGTGTGTGTGTGTGTGTGTGTGTGTGTGTGTTTTCTCGTCTCTCACACGTGAGGTGAAGCTTCACTGATCTGACAGTTTCCATTAAGTCAGTCTGCAGTGTCTGTGTGTGTGTGTGTGTGTGTGTGTGTGTGTGTGTGTGTGTGTGTGTGTGTGTGTGTGTGTGTGTGTGTGTGTGTGTGTGTGATACAGTCCATATGGGGCTCACTTACAGTAGCAAAGTTCAGGGTGTTCCAGCCTCAGTCTGCAGTGTGTGTGTGTGTGTGTGTGTGTGTGTGTGTGTGTGTGTGTGTATGTGCGTGTGTGTGTGTGTGCGTGCGTGTGTGTGTGTGTGTGTGTGTGCGTGTGTGGTGTGTGTGTGTGTGTGTGCGTGCGTGTGTGTATGTGTGTGTGTGTGCGTGTGTGTGCGTGTGTTGTGTGTGTGTGTGCGTGTGTGTGTGTGTGTGTGCGTGTGTGTGTGTGTGTGTGTGTGTGATACAGTCCATATGGGGCTCACTTACAGTAGCACAGTTCAGGGTGTTCCAACCTCAGTGTGTGTGTGTGTGTGTGTGTGTGTGTGTGTGTGTGTGTGTGTGTGTGTGTGTGTGTGTGTGTGTGTGTGTGTGTGTGTCAGCCTCAGTCTGCTGCAGTCAGTACAGTTAGCTGAGCTGGTGTTTCTCTTCCTGTCTGGTTCTCTCTGAGAGAGCTCGGTACGCGTTGGGATCCTTACACCAGAGGAATGACGGGTTTTAGTCCAGCTTGGTTTGCACCTCATTTAGTTATTCACCTTTCAGCTTCTCGAGGATAACTGGACTCAAACTCACTCTGTACATTTCAATTCAATCTAATATGTAATACTCCATTCCTCACACACTTAATGTGCTTTATATTTCAACATGTGTGTTTTCTACATTTTCAATGCTATTTTATTTACACGAAACAAGCTAATATATAAAATACATGATTCAAAGTTAAAGAAGTAAGAAATTAATAATTCAATTAGAAGCATCACGTACTCGTCTCAGACTTTTAATTTGGAGGTGGATATTTTCTAAATCAAATAAATAAGAGAAATGGACTTCATGGAAACTCTTCGTGAGTTTCCTCTCTTCTTCTTTCTGTTGGGTATTTCCTCTCCTGAGCTGTGATGGATGTGTTTATCTGGAGAAACACTTCATGGGCTCATTTAAATATATATTAAAAGGAGAAATATGTATCGCCTCGGTTGATGATTAGTCATGTGCACGGCTGGAAACTGTTATTACACAGAAATGATTTGCAGTGATGAATAACAGCAACATCACAAGTGAAAGGACTTTCAGCCGACCGTCATCATCTAGAGGAAGCAGAGCGGCCACCAGGGAGGAGCCATGCACCACCAGGGAGGAGCCATGCACCACCAGGGAGGAGCCATGCACCACCAGGGAGGAGCCATGCACCACCAGGGAGGAGCCATGCACCACCAGGGAGGAGCCATGCACCACCAGGGAGGAGCCATGCACCACCAGGGAGGAGCCATGCACCACCAGGGAGGAGCCATGCACCACCAGGGAGGAGCAATGCACCACCAGGGAGGAGCCATGCACCACCAATGCACCACCAGGGAGGAGCAATGCACCACCAGGGAGGAGCAATGCACCACCAGGGAGGAGCAATGCACCACCAGGGAGGAGCAATGCACCACCAGGGAGGAGCCATGCACCACCAGGGAGGAGCAATGCACCACCAGGGAGGAGCCATGCACCACCAGGGAGGAGCCATGCACCACCAGGGAGGAGCCATGCACCACCAGGGAGGAGCCATGCACCACCAGGGAGGAGCCATGCACCACCAGGGAGGAGCAATGCACCACCAGGGAGGAGCAATACCCTTGTTCACCAAAGGAACACAGGATGAACAATGTGGTGAGAAAGGTTGATTTAAAGGTGGGGTCGGTACGTTTGAGAAACCGGCTCGAGATCCAATCGATCAATCAATAGGATGCGGCTGTAATAGCCCTAAGGCCTTTTAGCCGCTCATAAATAAATGAGTAGATTCTTTATTCACTATGGATCCAAAGTGAAGGCGATGTTTGACCAGTAGTGGTCGATGCGGGATTTGAGACAGTTAACCGTCTTGGATGTGACAACGCTTTCTGGCAGATCATTCCACAAGTCAACCACACGCAGGCTGAAGAGGTTGCGGCGGAGAGCCAGTCTTGAGTACTGTTTTTTCAACTTGAGGCAGAGTCCACGAGTCCTGGTGTTATAATCCCGTTAGCATGATGTTGTGGAGATATTTGAAAGCTTCGATCATATCTCCCCTCGCCCTTCTATCTACATACTTGGATTTTAAGACTTTGCAGTTCTTGATATGGTAGGTCCTTTAGTTCTGGAACCAGCTTCGTTGCCCTTCTCTGTATTTTCTCGATGAGCTCAGCATCCGTTTTGTACACGGGGGACCAAGCGACATTCCCATACTCGAGGAGTGGCCGTACCAGAGAGATGTATAAACTACGCACTACGTCAGAGTCCAAATAAGTGTGTGATCTGCGGATCATTGCTAGGATACCATTCGCTTTGTTACTCGCCCGACGGATATGGTCACTAAATGTCAGGGTATTGTCAACATTCTCACCAAGGTCCTTTTCATTCTGAGTCTCGGATAAGTTTATAGGAGCTCTGTAAGGAAGTGGCAGATTTTTCCCGACTGTGTATTTTCAAATTCTAGCGCACTCGAGCTGGTTTCTCCAAAATTACCTACCCCACCTTTAAATGTGTAGCGTGCATTAAACTCCACTGTTGGCAAAAATAAGTCCGATTATATAGAAGTCTAAAATAAATGAATCCTACTTCTCTCTTGATTTATTACCTCTGTAAACATTTATCGTCTTAATCTGTAGTTTCAAGACTTCTTCAGCACAGCCTGATGTTCATTTAGTCAATCATGGTCCCAATTAGAGTAAAAGAGACGATAAAGCAGCGTATACTTTAGGAAATGTATAGAAGTCTATGAGGAAATGTTCCTATCTTCTCTCTTGATTCATTACCTCTGTAAACATGTTCCTGATGAAGTTATGGTCTCAATCTGGAGTTTCTAGTCTTCTTCAACACAGAATGCGTTCATTTAGATTTAAATAGCGTTTGCTTTAGTAATTGTATAGAAGTCTACGAGAAATTGACCACACTTCTCTACTGATTCATTACCTCATTAAACATTTTCCTGATGAGCTTAAGGTCTAAATCTGTAGTTTCTAGTCTTCTTCAACAAAGCATGATAGAATATTATGGCTGTTAACAGTAAGGGACACTTTTAAATCGACCCTCTTGTACTTTTAACTTAGATTTGCTGTTTTGACGAGAGCGGGTGTTTACATTCATTTCACAGTCGGGAACTCCAACATCCCGACTTCGCTTCGTACTTCAGATCCACTCCATAAAGTAATCTCCCTTGGTTTATGTTCATCCCCTTTATATATCTTTGTGTTAGTCGGGCAACTTGTTTTCCCATAATCCTTCTGAAAGAAAGAGAAATAGACGAACTAATCGGACCAAACTCATAACCTCAAAACCTCCTTTGTAACTAGACGATTTTTTCAAATATTAGATTTTGTGTGAAGGACATGTTTAAAGTTAATAATATAACAATATATATGTTTTACTAAAATCAGTCAAATCAATGTAATCCCTTGATAAACATGTTTCTTCTGTTTCTTTGCCCATTTCAAGGGAAAGACCTGTTTCCAGCCAATCTGCTTCTTCATCTTCCCAGAATCCACTTTGGCACAAAATTATTGAAGCAACCAGAACTTTTGGGGGGCGAGAAACACGTTGAATTACAACTACTGTCTTTGGAAACCACTTTTCCTTCAAGCCTGCACCCAAACACATGAACTCTCCACCTGAAAGAGTTTCCCAATGTGTTGTGAAGCGGAGCGTTGGACCGTTTCCTCCGCCCTCCGCCTCCTTCTTCCGCTCCACTAAATCCTGCAGAGACCCGTAACTTTTACATAACAGCTCTCGGTTTCCTCTCTGAACTCCACCTTTTTATTTTAACCACTGGATGACCGTTAACTCCAGACTCAAGAAATGAAGGTGAACTCAACAACATCCAATCCAACACAATCCACCAAGTAGTAGAAAGGAAGAAACAAATAGATCCCCATGTATGCTTGATTACTATATGTACGAATCAAGTGTCAACAAGTTCCCAGAGGGGCTTTAGTCAAACTGTCCTTAAAGGTCCCCTATCATACTGTTTCTCGTGAATACAGGTCTCAGATATATCCAGATCATTGCAGCATTACCCATAATTCCCTCTGTTTCAGTCCTGTTTCAAAAGTGCTGATTCTCTTACTTTAGATGAAAATAAGGAGCCCCTCCCCACGCCCCTCTGAGAGAGATTTGGTTAAAAATAACTCAATAGGCGCATTCACACCGCAGTACTTTTCCCACAAAGGTTCATCAGAACTCTTTAGTTCTGATGAACTAAGTACAGATCACGTTCACACCGGAATAAGTCCCTGGGGGTGGATTAGGCAAATGAAGCCGCTGACGTCACTTCTTCTTCTTCTGCTTTGGGTTTACTGGCAGGCCGCAAACCACTTCACGGCGTATACTGCCGCCCGGAAGTCCCCGGAGTTGGGGAAGGCTTCAGTAGAAGCTGCTGGGACTCCCAGCAGCTTCTACTGAAGCCTTCAGAGTAAATCGCCAGAACGCCGACACCTCCTCATCTCCACCGCTCCCATGTTGTCTTTTGTGTTGCCATAAGTTAGTCTCTCTGCGTTTCTGCGCTGGGCTAATGCTAATGCTAATAATGCTAATGCGAGGATAATAAAATGGCGGCTTCACAACACTTTTTTGGTGTTTTACGGGGCGTGGTTTGCAATCCGCCCAGCCAATCAGAAATGGGAACCCTTTTCTCCCACGAAAGAACCTGCTCTCTAGCAGGGACGGAAAAGGAGGTGAAAAGGTTCTTAAACTCATTTTAGTTTGGATTTTTTTGGTGTGAACGAGACATTTCAGAACTAAAGTGGGAAAAGTACTGCGGTGTGAATGCGCCTATTGGTGCTCTAGGAGGAGATTCAGGTGATAAGGTGGGGGGGGTACCTTGGTTTCTGATTGGCTAATGGTTACAGAAGACAACACATCGTTATGACATCATAAAGTGGCCAAAATCTGATCAGCTCATTTTCAGACAGGTTTTTATAGAAATGGATCAAAAAGAGAGAAAAACTTTGTTCCTGAAACTTTCAGAGTCTCTTTCCACAGAGGGGACACATGTTGATGTAGAAGAGACATGAAGAAGAGGGGACACATGTTGATGTAGAAGAGACATGAAGAAGAGGGGACACATGTTGATGTAGAAGAGACATGAAGAAGAGGGGACACATGTTGATGTAGAAGAGACATGAAGAAGAGGGGACACATGTTGATGTAGAAGAGACATGAAGAAGAGGGGACACATGTTGATGTAGAAGAGACATGAAGAAGAGGGGCACATGTTGATGTAGAAGAGACATGAAGAAGAGGGGACACATGTTGATGTAGAAGAGACATGAAGAAGAGGGACACATGTTGATGTAGAAGAGACATGAAGAAGAGGGGACACATGTTGATGTAGAAGAGACATGAAGAAGAGGGGACACAT
>CADEHL010001481.1:117293-119793 GCA_902827135.1 Harpagifer antarcticus | reverse complement strand
GAACGACTGAAAGTAAAGAACGACTGAGCATCTGACCGACTAAACTAAAAGAACGACTGAGCATCTGAACGTAAAGAACGACTGAGCATCTGAACGACTGATCGTAAAGAACGACTGAGCATCTGAACGACTGAACGTAAAGAACGACTGAGCATCTGAACGACTGAACGTAAAGAACGACTGAGCATCTGAACGACTGAACGTAAAGAACGACTGAACATAAAGAACGACTGAACGTAAAGAACGACTGAGCATCTGAACGACTGAACGTAAAGAACGACTGAACGTAAAGAACGACTGAGCATCTGAACGACTGAACGTAAAGAACGACTGAGCATCTGAACGACTGAACGTAAAGAACGACTGAGCATCTGAACGACTGAACGTAAAGAACGACTGAGCATCTGAACGACTGAACGTAAAGAACGACTGAGCATCTGAACGACTGAGCATCTGAACGACTGAACGTAAAAACGACTGAGCATCTGAACGACTGAACGTAAAGAACGACTGAGCATCTGAACGACTGAACGTAAAGAACGACTGAGCATCTGTCATGGATTATAAGTATTACATGTGTCTTACTGATATCCAGTGATCTCCATTCATTGTAATACATGTCGTAACATATTGGGAAGAGTTGGACGTAGGTAATTAATGATTAATTTGCGAGTTAAGATTTCCAGATGAATCATGAGCTTCAGGCCCTTGTTTCAACATAAAGGCTGAGTTCAGTTGTGTTTCGTGAGTTTTCTCCACTTTGCTTTATTGTATCTCCGTCAGGAAGGTGATGGATGTGTTTATCTGAAAAATACACCGTGGGCTTATTTTTAATATATATTCAAATTGTGAAATATCTATCTCTCGTCTTCTGCTGCAAACATTTGTGTAAATTGTTGGCATATGTTTAAAAATACATATCCCAATAACTCTTGGGTGGCATTAAAAACAATACTATAACATTTATATAATTAGCCAAATAGTAGCAGGGCAAGATGACCGAAATGTGCCTCATTAGATTTTCTTTAAAAAGCCCAGAAAGGACTACCGTTTCTTCCGTTTTCTTCACCGTTACTGACTCATATCGTGAGTCTGCATCCTTCAGCAGCTTTTCTTCGTGCTTCGGTCTCTCGTCGCTTCATTTTGTCGACATTCCTCCTGCAGATTGGGATCTTTTAGCCCTCGAACAAAAGGTGTGACTTCCCCTTCAACACAATGCATTCAGCTCTGATTGGTGGAGATGAACACTTGCCTTGACTGGCTGTGGTTTATTCACAGCGTTAACCTCCGTTTAACGAGATATTAGCCGCAATACATCTCACTGGGAACACATAAACCTTTAAACATCAGCAGAACAAAGGGATTATCTGGGGACATTTCTCTATAAATATTGTTCCTTCTCCGAGTGGGAAGTGAAGGTTTGGGAGATATGTTGGATTTTACTCAATAACAGGGAAACCTAAATACTTTGGAAATGACTTTTTTATTTGATGTGTGTTTAAATGACCAAAAACAAACAACAAAGTACAACATCTATCATCATACTGCTCATAAATCATCACACTTTAGCTTTAGCTAACTCTGCTGCAAACAGACACAAAGTGAAGACAAATAGATGCAAAATGACCACAACGAGACACAAAATGACCACTAGGAGACACAAAATGACCACAAGGACACACAAAATGACCACAAGGAGACTCAAAATGACCACTAGGAGACACAAAATGACCATTAGGAGACACAAAATGACCACAAGGAGACACAGAATGACCACAAGGAGACACAAAATGACCACTAGGAGACACAAAATGACCATTAGGAGACACAAAATTACCACAAGGAGACACAGAATGACTACAAGGAGACAAAAAATGACCACTAGGAGACACAAAATGACCACAACGAGACACAAAATGACCACAAGGAGACACAAAATGACCACAACGAGACACAAAATGACCACAAGGAGACTCAAAATGACCACAAGGAGACACAAAATGACCACAACGAGACTCAAAATGACCACAAGGAGACTCAAAATGACCACAAGGAGACACAAAATGACCACAACGAGACTCAAAATGACCACAAGGAGACACAAAATGACCACAAGGAGACTCAAAATGACCACAACGAGACTCAAAATGACCACAAGGAGACTCAAAATGACCACAAGGAGACCCAAAAGGACCCCAATGAGACCCAAAAGGACACTAAAGATTTCAAAAAGACCCACAAATGCAACTACATAGAGTCTGGTCACCGCTTGTATCTTCATGCATCTGATAAATGTTCTAACTCTGGGGTCCAGGTACCTTTATCCTTACCCTCAGCTGCTCTCTGTCAACATTACATGAACTCCTGAAACCTCCGAGTGAATCCTCTGAAAACAATCAGCAGAACTCCAGGTTGTTTATTTTCAAAGCATGTAATGTGCTGCAGAGCGCTTTAATGTCTCAGTGTTTCACTGCATGCTCTTCCCTGTCGCTGTGGATTA
>CADEHL010001481.1:97500-117193 GCA_902827135.1 Harpagifer antarcticus | reverse complement strand
CAGAGAGGGCAAGAGTACACACATCCTTTCCTCAAGTAGAAGTACAGATACTCGTGTTTAAAAATACTCTGGTAAAAGTAGAAGTACTGACTAAACTTCTTTACTCAAGTCAAAGTAAAGAGGCTTTGAAATGTACTTCAGTAAAAAGTACCCATAACTAGCAGCTGTTTTAAAGAGTACCTGACCTCCCTTTATATCAATAGAACAATAATGTCATTGTTAGCTAATGAATGTTTCCATGCTGAACAACGGCAACATGACAACGTTTCCATTGGTCCCTCTTCTTTAGAGAAGACCAGGAAGTGATGGATACACGGATCGTGTTCAAATCAATAGGCACGCAATGACTCTAAAGAATAATGATCACGCATCAAACACACATTCAGACTAAAGGAACCAGCTGTTTGGGAAATGAGAGAAGTAGAAAGTACAGGTATTTGGGTTCAACATGTAAGAAGTAGAAAGTACAGGTATTTGTGTTCAACATGTAAGAAGTAGAAAGTACAGGTATTTGGGTTCAACATGTAAGAAGTAGAAAGTACAGGTATTTGGGTTCAACATGTGAGAAGTAGAAAGTACAGGTATTTGAGTTCAACATGTAAGAAGTAGAAAGTACAGGTATTTGGGTTCAACATGAGAGAAGTAGAAAGTACAGGTATTTGGGTTCAACATGTAAGAAGTAGAAAGTACAGGTATTTGTGTTCAACATGTAAGAAGTAGAAAGTACAGGTATTTGGGTTCAACATGTAAGAAGTAGAAAGTACAGGTATTTGGGTTCAACATGTAAGAAGTAGAAAGTACAGGTATTTGGGTTCAACATGTGAGAAGTAGAAAGTACAGGTATTTGAGTTCAACATGTAAGAAGTAGAAAGTACAGGTATTTGGGTTCAACATGTAAGAAGTAGAAAGTACAGGTATTTGTGTTCAACATGTAAGAAGTAGAAAGTACAGGTATTTGAGTTCAACATGTAAGAAGTAGAAAGTACAGGTATTTGAGTTCAACATGTAAGAAGTAGAAAGTACAGGTATTTGTGTTCAACATGTAAGAAGTAGAAAGTACAGGTATTTGTGTTCAACATGTAAGAAGTAGAAAGTTCAGGTATTTGGGTTCAAAATGTAAGAAGTAGAAAGTACAGGTATTTGTGTTCAACATGTAAGAAGTAGAAAGTACAGGTATTTGAGTTCAACATGTAAGAAGTAGAAAGTTCAGGTATTTGGGTTCAAAATGTAAGAAGTAGAAAGTACAGGTATTTGTGTTCAAAATGTAAGAAGTAGAAAGTACAGGTATTTGTGTTCAACATGTAAGAAGTAGAAAGTACAGGTATTTGTGTTCAACATGTGAGAAGTAGAAAGTACAGGTATTTGGGTTCAACATGTAAGAAGTAGAAAGTACAGGTATTTGAGTTCAACATGTAAGAAGTAGAAAGTACAGGTATTTGAGTTCAACATGTAAGAAGTAGAAAGTACAGGTATTTGTGTTCAACATGTAAGAAGTAGAAAGTACAGGTATTTGTGTTCAACATGTAAGAAGTAGAAAGTTCAGGTATTTGGGTTCAAAATGTAAGAAGTAGAAAGTACAGGTATTTGTGTTCAACATGTAAGAAGTAGAAAGTACAGGTATTTGAGTTCAACATGTAAGAAGTAGAAAGTTCAGGTATTTGGGTTCAAAATGTAAGAAGTAGAAAGTTCAGGTATTTGGGTTCAAAATGTAAGAAGCAGAAAGTACAGGTATTTGGGTTCAACATGTAAGAAGTAGAAAGTTCAGGTATTTGGGTTCAACATGTAAGAAGTAGAAAGTACAGGTATTTAAGTTCAACATGTAAGAAGTAGAAAGTACAGGTATTTGTGTTCAAAATGTAAGAAGTAGAAAGTTCAGGTATTTGGGTTCAAAATGTAAGAAGCAGAAAGTACAGGTATTTGGGTTCAACATGTGAGAAGTAGAAAGTACAGGTATTTGTGTTCAACATGTAAGAAGTAGAAAGTACAGGTATTTGGGTTCAACATGTAAGAAGTAGAAAGTACAGGTATTTGTGTTCAACATGTAAGAAGTAGAAAGTACAGGTATTTGTGTTCAACATGTGAGAAGTAGAAAGTACAGGTATTTGGGTTCAACATGTAAGAAGTAGAAAGTACAGGTATTTGAGTTCAACATGTAAGAAGTAGAAAGTACAGGTATTTGAGTTCAAAATGTAAGAAGTAGAAAGTACAGGTATTTGGGTTCAACATGTAAGAAGTAGAAAGTACATGTATTTGGGTTCAACATGTGAGAAGTAGAAAGTACAGGTATTTGTGTTCAACATGTAAGAAGTAGAAAGTACAGGTATTTGGGTTCAACATGTAAGAAGTAGAAAGTACAGGTATTTGTGTTCAACATGTAAGAAGTAGAAAGTACAGGTATTTGTGTTCAACATGTGAGAAGTAGAAAGTACAGGTATTTGGGTTCAACATGTAAGAAGTAGAAAGTACAGGTATTTGAGTTCAACATGTAAGAAGTAGAAAGTACAGGTATTTGAGTTCAACATGTAAGAAGTAGAAAGTACAGGTATTTGTGTTCAACATGTAAGAAGTAGAAAGTACAGGTATTTGTGTTCAACATGTAAGAAGTAGAAAGTTCAGGTATTTGGGTTCAAAATGTAAGAAGTAGAAAGTACAGGTATTTGTGTTCAACATGTAAGAAGTAGAAAGTACAGGTATTTGAGTTCAACATGTAAGAAGTAGAAAGTTCAGGTATTTGGGTTCAAAATGTAAGAAGTAGAAAGTACAGGTATTTGTGTTCAAAATGTAAGAAGTAGAAAGTACAGGTATTTGTGTTCAACATGTAAGAAGTAGAAAGTACAGGTATTTGTGTTCAACATGTGAGAAGTAGAAAGTACAGGTATTTGGGTTCAACATGTAAGAAGTAGAAAGTACAGGTATTTGAGTTCAACATGTAAGAAGTAGAAAGTACAGGTATTTGAGTTCAACATGTAAGAAGTAGAAAGTACAGGTATTTGTGTTCAACATGTAAGAAGTAGAAAGTACAGGTATTTGTGTTCAACATGTAAGAAGTAGAAAGTTCAGGTATTTGGGTTCAAAATGTAAGAAGTAGAAAGTACAGGTATTTGTGTTCAACATGTAAGAAGTAGAAAGTACAGGTATTTGAGTTCAACATGTAAGAAGTAGAAAGTTCAGGTATTTGGGTTCAAAATGTAAGAAGTAGAAAGTTCAGGTATTTGGGTTCAAAATGTAAGAAGCAGAAAGTACAGGTATTTGGGTTCAACATGTAAGAAGTAGAAAGTTCAGGTATTTGGGTTCAACATGTAAGAAGTAGAAAGTACAGGTATTTGAGTTCAACATGTAAGAAGTAGAAAGTACAGGTATTTGTGTTCAAAATGTAAGAAGTAGAAAGTTCAGGTATTTGGGTTCAAAATGTAAGAAGCAGAAAGTACAGGTATTTGTGTTCAAAATGTAAGAAGTAGAAAGTTCAGGTATTTGGGTTCAAAATGTAAGAAGTAGAAAGTACAGGTATTTGTGTTCAACATGTAAGAAGTAGAAAGTACAGGTATTTGGGTTCAAAATGTAAGAAATCAAAGTAAAAAGTCGTCAGAAAATAAGTAGTGCAGTAAAGTACTGATACCAGAAAATGTACTTAAGTACAGTAACGAAGTATTTGTACTCCAATACTTCCCACCTCTGCTAATACCTCCAAGAGTTTATAACAAATGACAGCCTAATAATGACAGCTTAACTTCTCCGTGTCGCTTCGTTCACACATTAAATCCACAAAACAGATACAACTACAGATTCTACAAGCATTTTGTTCTTATGTGATTTAAAATGCTCATAGTTGTTACACCTCATGTGAAATGTAGACTACATGTATTACGGAGTTTATATCCGAGCCGACGGACTCACAGATCGTTTTCTACTGAGAGAGAAATGCACAATTCACTGCATGTTGTACGATACAAACTGCAGCTGTGGTTTTCTAAATGAAATACAATAAAACGATGGTTGCAGGCCGGAGTTTAACATGAATTCAACATTAAACACAAGTTAATTATTTAAACTGTTCCATTTGTTTAGCATTGTTTACACACTCATTGACCGCGTTTCTCTGTTGCCTATACTAGCCATTTTTAAACAATTTGAGAAACACTTTTGAATTTATTATTTATTTATTTCAAATGTGAAATCTTACCAATATACTCACGAACCACACTTTGAAAAACACTGCTCTAAGAATTCAAGTATTATAATAATTCATAATTAGGTGAAATAATCATGTTGTATTACAATCCCTGCTATAACGTATTATAATGGGACAACAACTACTATAATATGCAATTGTCTTGCCCTTAGAGGTCTCTCAGTTGAGAAAAAGGAGAATTTATAGGATGTATAATTTATAATTTACTTAGTTCAAATGTGAAATCTTACCAATATACTCACGGACAACACTTTGAGAAACATTGCTCTACGAATAGGTTCGACACGACTCTCTTTATAATGTTTCAGTCCTGAAACTGGACTTCCTGATTCACCTTCAATTACATTTAAATTACATTTCATTCTGCTTCAGTTTCTGCAGTTTCATCCTCGTTACGCCGCATTAGCGTCAGCGTTTCTGTGGAGCGATGCTTCTCGTTCGCTCTGTAAACTCGGTGTTATCCAGGTCCTCCGCTCTCAATTTGATCTCATTCGGACTCATTTCAGGTGATTCATTCACGATAAGGTACATTCATCTCGTTTGACTCTCTTCAGTTTATAATAGTCTTGTTTAACACTGCAGGAAAAAAATTGTTATACAGCTGGCCCGAGCATCTGCATAAACAAGACTTAGAAAGAATAAACCAAGAGGCAATCGGAGACGTCCGATAAGGCTGTGGAAACTAACCCACCTGTGTTTTGTATTGGCTCCAACATTAAATGAAGTCCTCCCCGGCCCTTACTACACTGTTGCACCAAGTTTCCTGACTACTGGGCAGGTAGACTTTCTGTAATCCTGCTGAAAAACAACCAAATTGAAACCCAAACCAGTTTTTGGAGGGAACCATTTGAAGTCATTCGAGCAACCGTAGAGTTTAATGCTTTTTGACGCATTTACATACCACCAAACTACATTTAATTGTTGAATAAATTATTAGGTTTAGAAAGTTCAGGTATTTGGGTTCAAAATGTAAGAAGTAGAAAGTACAGGTATTTGGGTTCAAAATGTAAGAAGTAGAAAGTACAGGTATTTGGGTTCAACATGTAAGGAGTAGAAAGTACAGGTATTTGTGTTCAACATGTAAGAAGTAGAAAGTACAGGTATTTGTGTTCAACATGTAAGAAGTAGAAAGTACAGGTATTTGAGTTCAACATGTAAGAAGTAGAAAGTACAGGTATTTGGGTTCAAAATGTAAGAAATCAAAGTAAAAAGTCGTCAGAAAAATAAGTAGTGCAGTAAAGTACTGATACCAGAAAATGTACTTAAGTACAGTAACGAAGTATTTGTACTCCAATACTTCCCACCTCTGCTAATACCTCCAAGAGTTTATAACAAATGACAGCCTAATAATGACAGCTTAACTTCTCTGTGTCGCTTCGTTCACACATTAAATCCACAAAACAGATACAACTACAGATTCTACAAGCATTTTGTTCTTATGTGATTTAAAATGCTCATAGTTGTTACACCTCATGTGAAATGTAGACTACATGTATTACGGAGTTTATATCCGAGCCGACGGACTCACAGATCGTTTTCTACTGAGAGAGAAATGCACAATTCACTGCATGTTGTACGATACAAACTGCAGCTGTGGTTTTCTAAATGAAATACAATAAAACGATGGTTGCAGGCCGGAGTTTAACATGAATTCAACATTAAACACAAGTTAATTATTTAAACTGTTCCATTTGTTTAGCATTGTTTACACACTCATTGACCGCGTTTCTCTGTTGCCTATACTAGCCATTTTTAAACAATTTGAGAAACACTTTTGAATTTATTATTTATTTATTTCAAATGTGAAATCTTACCAATATACTCACGAACCACACTTTGAAAAACACTGCTCTAAGAATTCAAGTATTATAATAATTCATAATTAGGTGAAATAATCATGTTGTATTACAATCCCTGCTATAACGCATTACAATGTGACAACAACTACTATAATATGCAATTGTCTTGCCCTTAGAGGTCTCTCAGTTGAGAAAAAGGAGAATTTATAGGATGTATAATTTATAATTTACTTAGTTCAAATGTGAAATCTTACCAATATACTCACGGACAACACTTTGAGAAACATTGCTCTACGAATAGGTTCGACACGACTCTTGATAGCGCAGAGTGAAGCAGGTAGGACCCAAACGCAGATAACACTTGATAATACCTTTATTTCAAGGTCTCTTATCTAATACATAAACTTTCAACAAACAAAACACTCTACGGTGAACCAGGTCACAAACAAAAGAAGCACCAACACTCAACACAGCACGAGACAAGACTAAATACAGGGAGGGATAATTACAAGACAAGAAACAGCCGGGCAGGGGAGGAGAAACACAAGGGCCACAGGTGAACACAATCAGCTAACGAGACACAGGTGAGGAGGGAGGAGAAAACACAGGGACACCAGGGAAACTAACGACAGGAGGAAAACATGACATAGAGCAGTGAAAACACCCAAACCTAGACATAGACCTGTGACCTGACATGACAACCGTGACAGAACCCCCCCCTCAAGGGACGGATTCCAGACGTCCCTAAACCCCAAAACAAAAATCCAACACAGTCCAGCAGGGTGGGTGGAGGGGGTCCGGAGGAGGGACGTATCCCTAGGCCACCAGGGTGGGTGGAGGGGGTCCGGAGGACGGGACTAAGCTGACCACCCAGGAGCCCAGTAGGGGACCAGGAAGGGATCTCGGGCGGACGGCCCGGGGGCAAGGCAGAGTCTAAGGTGGGGAACTCGGGCGGACGGCCCGGGGGCAAGGCAGAGTCCAAGGTGGGGGTCTCGGGCGGACGGCCCGGGGGCAAGGCAGAGTCCATGGTGGGGAACTCGGGCGGACGACCCGGGGGCAAGGCAGAGTCCAAGGTGGGGGTCTCGGGCGGACGGCCCGGGGGCAAGGCAGAGTCCAAGGTGGGGCGAAGGCCACAGCGGGCGAACTCAGGGGGCCGAGCATGAGGGCGAAGACCAGACAGCTCCGGAGGCCGGGCAGGACCCGGTGTCGGCCGGACAGGAACCGGAGCCGGCGGGACAGGCTTCGGCAGGATCCCCCACGGAAGAGGACCAGGAGTTGGCAGGACCCCCAGCAGGAGAGTGGACGACGGGACCTCCAACGAGACAGGACAAAGGGTTGGCAGGACCCCTGGCAGGAGAGTAGACGACGGGACCTCCAACGAGACAGGACAAAGGGTTGGCAGGACCCCCGGCAGGAGAGTAGTCGGCGGGGCCTCCAACGGGACAGGACACAGGGTTGGCAGGACCCCCGGCAGGAGAGTAGTCGGCGGGGCCTCCAACGGGACAGGACAAAGGGTTGGCAGGACCCCCGGCAGGAGACTAGTCTGCGGGACCTCCAACTGGACAAGACATGGGGTTGGCAGGACCCCCGGCAGAAGACTAGTCTGCGGGACCTCCAACTGGACAGGACATGGGGTTGGCAGGACCCCCGGCAGGAGAGTAGTCGGCGGGGCCTCCAACGAGACAGGACAAAGGGTTGGCAGGACCCCCGGCAGGAGAGTAGACGGCGGGACCTCCAACGGGACAGGACATGGGGTTGGCAGGACCCCCGGCAGAAGACTAGTCTGCGGGACCTCCAACTGGACAGGACATGAGGTTGGCAGGACCCCCAGCGGAACCTCCAACGGTACAGGACATGGGGTTGGCAGGACCCCCGGCAGAAGACTAGTCTGCGGGACCTCCAACTGGACAAGACATGGGGTTGGCAGGACCCCCGGCAGAAGACTAGTCTGCGGGACCTCCAACTGGACAAGACATGGGGTTGGCAGGACCCCCGGCAGAAGACTAGTCTGCGGGACCTCCAACTGGACAGGACATGAGGTTGGCAGGACCCCCAGCGGAACCTCCAACGGTACAGGACATGGGGTTGGCAGGACCCCCGGCAGAAGACTAGTCTGCGGGACCTCCAACTGGACAAGACATGGGGTTGGCAGGACCCCCGGCAGAAGACTAGTCTGCGGGACCTCCAACTGGACAGGACATGGGGTTGGCAGGACCCCCGGCAGAAGACTAGTCTGCGGGACCTCCAACGGCACATGAGTAGGGGCTTGAGTGGGGACTCGAGAGAGGGCTTGAGAGGGAACTCGAGAGGAAACTGGAGAGTGGACTCGAGAAGGAACTCGAGAGGTGACTCGAGAGGTAACTCGAGAGGGGACCTGAGAGGGGGCTTGAGAGGGAACTCGAGAGGAGACCTGAGGGGAAACTTGAGAGGTGACTCGAGAGGACACTGGAGAGTTGACTTGGGAGGTGACTCGAGAGGACACTGGAGAGTTGACTTGGGAGGTGACTCGAGAGGACACTGGAGAGTTGACTTGAGAGGTGACTCGAGAGGACACTGGAGAGTTGACTTGAGAGGTGACTCGAGAGGACACTGGAGAGTTGACTTGAGAGGTGACTCGAGAAGGAACTCGAGAGGTGACTCGAGAGATAACTCGAGAGGGGACCTGAGAAGGGACTTGAGAGGGAACTCGAGAGGAGACTTGAGAGGTAACTCGAGAGGAGACCTGAGGGGAAACTTGAGAGGTGACTCGAGAGGACACTGGAGAGTTGACTTGAGAGGGGACTCGAGAAAAGACTCGAGAGGGGACCTGAGAGGGGACCTGAGAGGGAACTCGAGAGGAGACTCGAGAGGTAACTCGAGAGGGGACCTGAGAGGGGACTTGAGAGGGAACTCGAGAGGGGACCTGAGAGGGGACTTGAGAGGGAACTCGAGAGGAGACCTGAGAGGGGACTTGAGAAAAGACTCGAGAGGGGACCTGAGAGGGGACTTGAGAGGGAACTCGAGAGGTGACTCGAGAGGTAACTCGAGAGGGGACCTCAGAGGGGACTTGAGAGGGAACTCGAGAGGAGACCTGAGGGGAAACTTGAGAGAGTTGGTTCGCCAACAGAACACGGGGTGCTGGAGTCGGCCGGTACGCCGACAGGACACGAGGAGCTGGTGTTGGCTGGGGAGCCAACAAGAGACGAGGTGCTGGAGTCGGCCGGTACGCCGACAGGACACGGGGAGCTGGTGTTGGCTGGGGAGCCAACAAGAGACGAGGTGCTGGAGTCGGCCGGTACGCCGACAGGACACGGGGTGCTGGCGTCGGCCGGTATGCCGACAGGACTCGGGGAGCTGGCGTTGGCCGGTAAGCCAGTCCTGGAGCCGAAACTGGAGTCGCGACCAGGGGTACTGGAGCCGGTACTGGAGCCAGAACCATGGCTGCTGGGGCCGGAACTGTAACCGGAACCATGGCTGCTAGGGCTCGGGCTAACCTGGCCTTGCGACGACTCCTCTTTGCAGCCGCCTGAATACTCCGTGGACCTCCATAAGCCAGACGAGTACCCGAGAACGGATCCTGGACAGGAGCAGGAAATGGGGAAGAAGCAGGGGCTGACTCCAGACGGAACCCACCAAGGCGTATGGTGCCAGGTTGGGAATCGGGAGGCAGGGAGCTAGCATGCCTGGGGCTAGCAGGCCGGGAATCACACACCGGGAGGATCTTTGAAATCCAGCCAGGTAAGAACTTCACCAAACCTGGTTTCTCTCTAGCCATTTGGCGCGCCTCCGACAACACAGCCTCTCGCTGCTGAACTCCGGGTGCTCTCTTCCATCGATCCGAGCAGTTAGCCAAAAAAAAGGAAAAATTCAATAATTCCAGCTCGAACGGATCTGCTGGGCCCATTTCTTGGTTGGTGCTTTCTGATACGCAGAGTGAAGCAGGTAGGACCCAAACGCAGATAACACTTGATAATACCTTTATTTCAAGGTCTCTTATCTAATACATAAACTTTCAACAAACAAAACACTCTACGGTGAACGAGGTCACAAACAAAAGAAGCACCAACACTCAACACAGCACGAGACAAGACTAAATACAGGGAGGGATAATTACAAGACAAGAAACAGCCGGGCAGGGGAGGAGAAACACAAGGGCCACAGGTGAACACAATCAGCTAACGAGACACAGGTGAGGAGGGAGGAGAAAACACAGGGACACCAGGGAAACTAACGGCAGGAGGAAAACATGACATAGAGCAGTGAAAACACCCAAACCTAGACATAGACCTGTGACCTGACATGACAACCGTGACAACTCTCTTTATAATGTTTCAGTCCTGAAACTGGACTTCCTGATTCACCTTCAATTACATTTAAATTACATTTCATTCTGCTTCAGTTTCTGCAGTTTCATCCTCGTTACGCCGCATTAGCGTCAGCGTTTCTGTGGAGCAATGCTTCTCGTTCGCTCTGTAAACTCGGTGTTATCCAGGTCCTCCGCTCTCAATTTGATCTCATTCAGACTCATTTCAGGTGATTCATTCACGATAAGGTACATTCATCTCGTTTGACTCTCTTCAGTTTATAATAGTCTTGTTTAACACTGCAGGAAAAAAATTGTTATACAGCTGGCCCGAGCATCTGCATAAACAAGACTTAGAAAGAATAAACCAAGAGGCAATCGGAAACGTCCGATAAGGCTGTGGAAACTAACCCACCTGTGTTTTGTATTGGCTCCAACATTAAATGAAGTCCTCCCCGGCCCTTACTACACTGTTGCACCAAGTTTCCTGACTACTGGGCAGGTAGACTTTCTGTAATCCTGCTGAAAAACAACCAAATTGAAACCCAAACCAGTTTTTGGAGGGAACCATTTGAAGTCATTCGAGCAACCGTAGAGTTTAATGCTTTTTGACGCATTTACATACCACCAAACTACATTTAATTGTTGAATAAATTATTAGGTTTAGGGGCAAAGCCTTGCGTCAACCAGCAAAATATCTCAATAAGCCACGTGTCAACCAGGAAGAGACTCAAAATAAACCATAAATAGATATAGATATAGTGGCTCAGTCAGTAGGGGCTTGGACTGGGAGCCGTCGCTGGTTCAAGTCCCCGAACAGACTTACATTATAAAGTGTGGACTGCTACTTGGAGAGGTCCCAGTTCACCTCTTGGGCCCTGCATGAAGACAAATGACCACAACACGACTGAAAAAGGTTGTAAAATGATCCCAATGAGACCCTGCCGAGGTGCCCTTATTTAAATCGTTAGGGTCTAAAAGGTGAAAACACTGTATCCAGTCCTCTTTATACATCAATGGTTACAACAGAGACAAATGTTCAAAGTCCAGGAGTAAGTTAAAAAAGGAGACAAAGTGACGTCTCAGAAAGTTCTAGGAATAATTAATAAAGTAGCGTTGTAGTGGTTCTTACAGAAAGTATTCACGGCGCTGTGAGCAGAAGAAGAGAGAGCGTCTCCCCGTACATTTCAAATATATATGATTCCTTTTTCCTCTTCTCATTGGTTGCATCGACGAGGGGCGTGTCTTCCTTGTGCTTTCGTGATTAATATTGCGTCAAATAAGGAGGATTAGACGTTGTGTGTTTAATGTGTAACACCACAGGTCACTTCTCCCTATATTCTCATTCATAGCATTCTGTTTGCCACATCCTAACGGCAAAAATAAAGAGACTTTGTGTAACAGGAAGTACAGCTAATAGAGAGGCGAAGTCCCTCCCTTTCCGGTGGAACACATGGGACCTTGTTTCGGAAGAATTATGTATTGAAGTCAATGGCGAGAGAAAACGTATCTTTCGATCCCGGTTGAATTGTGCCATGAATTACACATACGATGTTTGTCAATCTTAAAAAATAATTTCCACGTCAAAAAAGTCACAGTTTGTCGTAAAACTGTTGAAATATAAGACTATGAAAAATACGCAACTAGAAAGACTACAAATCCCAGAGTCGCGTAAGTGATGTCATAACCGATGTCATAATTGTTTTCCTCCACTAAGAGATAGCTAAGATAAGATAACTTTAGTTCCAGGTTGTTATCATACCAGCAATGGGTCTTGCTCGTTCTTTCGCTTCCCGTCTGATGAAAGGATCAGGAGTGGCTGGATCAAGTTAGCTACCTAGCTAGTAGCTAGCACGTTAGTTAGCATTACAGCAGGGCCGGCCCTTGGCATAGGCAGTAAAGGCGAATGCTAGGGCGCATGCTAAGGGCGCATCAATCAATGGGGGGCCCATAGTCCATAAACTATGGCGCACCCCCACCCCCCAAATCAAGTTGAACTACCCCAGAGGTTTATGTGAAATAGTTCTTAATGGTTTTAGTGTGCAATTATAGGTTTTAATTTTCTATTTATGTTCATTTAAAATAAATCAAACTCTCAAAAAACGTATACAGCTTTTATTAACATTGGAATTGACAGTGTAAGCGGCTGCGGGGTGGGGTGGGGGGGGGGGGGGGGGGGCTCTCGAGAGCTCGCTGTGTTGAGAGATGTTTCCATAGATGTCTTCATGTTGCTCTCAAAGTGCACCAGATTGATGCTTTTAACTTCAATATTAAAAAAATCAGTTCCTTCCTGTTGTCCCTGGTGTTTCCTCGAGGCCTCTTCACATACAGATGAAGAGCTCTCCGTGCAGAGACCCTCCAGAACACAGAGCGTCTGCAGAAACGTGATCCACACGAGGAGAGCAGCGAGAGGAGAGTCGAGGGGAAGCATTCATGAGCAGCTCTTCATCCAGAGAGCATTCATAAGAACATCCTATTAAAGCAATAATCTAAATATTTAAAGACATTTTCCGTTGTTTAATTGGCTTCAATGACTGTTTCTGTCCCAGGAGACGTTATTTTAAAGCCATTTGTACCTTAAAATAAATGCGTTAAGGGTCATTTCTCCTCAGATTTGACAACTAATGCTCAGTTTACCTATATCAGTTTCTATTGTGGAATAACACTTGTACTATGTGTATAGTTCAATGTAAAAAATGCATTTTAAACATATTTAGAATGCATTTTAATACACTTATACCTGTATGTCATGTTGTACTATAACTCCTGTTGATAAGATACTTACAATCACTGCTATAAGGCTTTATAATGGCACAAAGGGATTACTCCTCCGCAGGTCAAACAAAGATATTATGGGACGTTCGCTGCTGGTTTAATGTTTAATAAGCAGGTTGAACAGAATCTGTATTACAGTTTCCACATTAACCCCGACTACGTTTCATTATATTTTAAACATCCCTTTTCCTTGACCTCCCCCCCGCTGAGTGCTGTTTTATTAACGACACACAAAGACGTCTCATTATTATTATTTCTTCTTCTTCTTCTTTGAACCTTTCAACCTCACCTTCACTCCCCGAAGGAAACAGTAATCAGGACGAGAAACATTTATAGAGGCGAACACGAGTTACTCTGAGAGGCAGAATAAAAGGGAATTAATGACACACACACACACACACACACACAGTCTTGGACAGTCTGCCGTGGTTCCATCCCATTTCAAGTGCTGTTCGAGGCTCGGCGTAACCCTCGGAGCACACTCTCCAATCACAGAGCTTGAGGACTATCACAGGGTTTGTCAAGCGAAGCGGAAAGAATACTTACTTCCGGGTGTAATATTCTGTAAAGCAAATGAGCTGCTCCGACCCTCGGTCCTGACGGACTCCAACTTGTGTTTATTTATCAAACAAATAAATAAACACAAGGATAATGATGTGTTGTTGTTGAGTAAATGGAGAATTGCACAGGGGAAAATAACGTATCTTTAGATGCGGATTTTGTTAAACTAATACGTGTTGCGCTGTGGACCAACACTATACATTGACGGGGAAGGGGGTAGCAATAAAGATAACACCATTAAACAGTTAAACAACATAACAGAAATAATATCGATAGCAGCGTCCCTAGCAACCACCTTGGTAACAATGAAAACGTTGTATAGACACAATTTCTAATCTTCGTAATAACTAGCACACTAAAGATCATATACATCCACTGCACACATAATCTGAAATAACAACTCATATTTCTCGCATCAAATGACATCAAAACGCATTTTAATGGCCAAACTAACTTTAAAATAGGCATTTTACACCGAGAATAAAACGAAGTTCGGCCATGTTTTTTTTTTCTGCAGGGAGAAATGTGAAGATCACGTGACATTAGGGCTGTACCCGAATATTCGAATATTGGATCATAAATATATCAGCCATTAAACAACATCTTACATTTCTCTTCACACAGTACGTCTCCTTGCAGTATCAACACTAATTCGGCTGACTTTTATATTTGATCCAATTGGTAGATAGGCTGTATTTACACCATAAAGGTGCACAGCTGATATAAAGGGACTTGTAGTTTTTAAAGATATTACTGATTTTCTTTGACTATAAGAATGTAAATACTGAGTTGAGAGAATAGTCAGGGGTGTTGGGTGATGGGAGACACATCTATGGAATCACAATTTCAATAGCTTACCATTAAATGTCGGATCTACCTTTCTGTCTGTGATGTTTTACAAATCAGATATTAGTGTGTAGAAGTAAAGCATGAGAAACAGTATAGCAATATCCTGTCAAATGATGTGAAAACATGAATAAAACTACACATCTTCAGATGTTCTACACAAGTGTCCGACACTAATACAAAGTTATTATGGCATTGTCTGCTGTGTGTTATTTGCATCTTCAGAAACTACCTCTCCTCACCAGTTGACTGTTACAGGTCTATACAGGTTCATGGTACAAAGCATAAGCTTCACATCGAGAGACTGGAACTGTATTTTTCTTACCGTTTTGTTTTAATTTCACAATAAAGTTAATAGTAATATTATGTTTGATATTATTATGTTTTATTAACTAGACCACCGGGTCATGTTTGGTGTTACAAATATCAAATCAATATACGTGTGGATAACAAAATAAATCTGTCATAAACTAAACATATACAAAGTATAATTGATTGTGTTAACACTTTAAACTTGACAGTTTTTTAACCTGCACCGCCTAGTGGTTAAAGCACGTTATTGCATTTTTTGTTGAATAATTAAGTCATATTTGAGGAAATAATGTAAATATTAAGAGTAGCCTACATACAACATAGGGGTCAATGATAGAAATATAGAATATAAAATATCAAGAAGATACTGTAGTGATCTCTACAATAAAACAGTTTAGTGCAGGACGTCCAAAGACATTAACAGGAGGAGGTGCAAAACAGACCAACTAATAAGGCTTTATTTAAACATTAAAGAATACTTTAAGTTAAGGTCTTCTTTTGAATAAGAAAAACACTTTGGGGGTATCAACAGATACATATTAAGTAAAGTACTTAACGTTTAATATATTGCATAGTTTATTTTGGCACTTGACAATCACCTTCCCTGATTTTGACTCAGGTGTAACTAAAGTCTGAGTTAAGGGTTGTTTAGTAACTCAAATAAATGTAGTGGAGTAAAAATACCAGGTTAACCTCTGAATTGTAGTGGAGTAGTAATAGAACAAAGTAGTATGCTGCTGTAACAAAAACATTTCTCAACACGGGATCAATAAAGTATCTTATCTTAAGATGATCGATGGCTTCTGCCATATTTGCAACATTTGCCTCTGAACCTTGACAAGTGCATGTTTCAGGCTTATCAATGAACAACAGGAGGGGTCACAGACATGACCCCTAGATTCCACCGGGTACGTCTGCGTCGTGTTACGGCTGCATTACAGCTGCGTTACAGCTGCGTTACAGCTGCGTTACGGCTGCGTTACGGCTGCGTTACAGCTGCGTTACAGCTGCGTTACGGCTGCGTTACGGCTGCGTTACAGCTGCGTTACAGCTGCGTTACGGCTGCGTTACGGCTGCGTTACAGCTGCGTTACGGCTGCGGTACGGCTGCGTTACGGCTGCGTTACGGTTGCGTTACGGCTGCGTTACAGCTGCGTTACAGCTGCGTTACGGCTGCGTTACGGCTGCGTTACGGCTGTGTTACGGCTGCGTTACGGTTGCGTTACGGCTGCGTTACAGCTGCGTTACAGCTGCGTTACGGCTGCGTTACGGCTGCGTTACGGCTGTGTTACGGCTGCGTTACGGCTGCGTTACGGCTGTGTTACGGCTGCGTTACAGCTGCGTTACGGCTGCGTTATGGCTGCGTTACAGCTGCGCCGTGGCGTTCGAAAAGATTGCGGCCACTCTAGTCAATGGGTGCTATTCCATTCAGATGCGTCCCAGAAGCGTCTCGGCGCTGGGCTCCGCTCGAAATAGGATTCAAGTCTATTTTTCGACGCGACGCGAGGCGTTGCAGAGGCGGCGGGCAGGAAATATACTGGTCAGAGCATCCGGCCCATCCCCCAAATAAACTAATTTTGCAGACCCTATCCCTCTGTAGTCTTTCTGCCAGCGTTCTCCTCCGGTTTACAGGCACTGTGTAAATTATATATATAGAATAATTATGTTTTTTTACCACTAAAATACAGCAACACATCTTTGATTCGTTTTTTATAACTGGAATATTACAATTATTATTAACTTTGTCTGTACAAAGTAGCCTGTCCAGGAAATATACACAAATCAACAAATCAACATCAGGCAAGACGCTCCGCTTCTGAAACGCTCCTGAAACGCCCCCGGTAAGGTATGACGCCGGAGGAGGCCGGACCAAAACTGCGGCGCAGCTGTAACGCGACGCAGACGGAACCGGTGCAATCGAGGGCTAAGACCAGCTGTTAAATAAAGCTCTTCTGACCTTAGCTGTCATGTGGGTATATTAATGCTGCCCATTATGGACACAAGCGATTTTCACCCATTTATGAATGATATGCTTTAAATGTGATAACACCAATGTGTTTCGTATCCCCTAAACCTCCAGGGATGTACACAGTTTAATACTGGCAACTTCTAATGATGGGAAATACGTCTTTTAAAACTATTACTCTGAGTAGAGACGTGCCATAGAACATGTTGTGAAACACAATAGCCAGCATGTGTAGTTCTGGGGGGGGGGACCGTTCAAGTCCAGTTTTGGATAGTCTGCCGTGGATTCATTCCATCTGAAAGAGCTCGGTGTAACCTTGGCGCACTGCCACTCCAACATCCAATCACAGAGCTTGAGGGGGGTTTGTCAAGCAAAGCGGATGTTGTCATCCCAAACGATAGCTGAGGATTATGGGTAGTGTAGTGTCTTCAGCCATCCTTAACTCAGAAAAAACTATTTGTTTCTCCGAATCGAAGGTTAAAAACACAAACGCATTGTACACAATTTAAACCAATCAATGTTTTGTAATTAACAAGATAAACTGATGTTTTTTAGTGGATGAGTAATGCAGTGTAAAGCACTGAGCAATCATTTGACAGTGAGGGGAATACTTCCGATGTTATAATGAAAACCTCGAGACCGGAAATACTGTTTTCACCCCGTGAGGGTTGACGCCAACTTTACATGGACGCTGCGGAAAGACGTAGTATACACACGTTCTCCTGGCGAGACCTCAAATCATCTTCGTAATATCTATCAAACTATAGATCCTACACCTTGACTGGACGTGGATTCTAAACGTACAATATACACTTCTCGCTAGAAATGTAATCGAAAAGCATTTAGTGAATATTTGACCCTCCGGAGCGTTTGCAATCAACGGGAGCCCATATGCTGTTACTGTTACACGACAACTAGAGGTGCTAAACTTAAAAACGTGAATCTACAAAATTGTCGCTTGAGAATATTACGTGTCGTTGCTTTTGTTGTCAAAGTTTAAAACAATAACAAACTATCCCTGTATTAAGGATTTATGACCATATATTAGACAAAGTATATCATGAGCATCCCGATAAATAACAATTACGTAACTACCACTGCGGTGTTTGCACGACTAAAAACTGTTAATATTTACATAAATTGTGTGACCGTATGTTTCCTGTAGATATTGAATTGCTCTTTTTACTGCACTGTTCGTGTACAGTTGTATTATTATTGTAAGTCCTGTTTGAGTCCTATCTCATCTTATCAGTCTGACATCAGACCCAATATTCTTTCCTTTTCGCTCTGCTTTGGTCTCCTCCACCTCCTGAGACTAAATCTGTCTCTTTAGCCGCCAGACTTTCCGTTTCTTTGCCAGTAAGCAACTCACTTGTTGCTGTTTGCTGATGGGAAGGAAGTGTACTGAAGGGTTCATCAAAGCAGGACGAACTGAGACTAAACCAGACAAAAAGCTATGGGCTAAAACATCTCTGTAAGTCTGTAGTTTGTGAGAATTATTTTGGGGATTTTTCGCCCGTACCTGATTGGACCCATGGCAAAATTCCCCGGATCTTTAATCAAGACTGGTTTGATGATTCTCCCAGTGCTATTCCTTGCCTGGCCCCTTCAATTCCAGCAGGAATGCTTCACGCTATATTCAGAAACCTTCTGTTACTTGTCCTTTTAATCTTATTTTTTCTATATAAAGTCATTAAATATTTCCGCTGCCGTGTTTGAGACTCCTGTCAAATGTCTTGAACCGACTCTGGCTCTCGTTAGTGAGGAGAAGTGTTATGCAATATGTATTCAATTAAATGAATATGGTAACAGCATGTGACAGTTTCCGGGTCGGAGAGTGTGTCGCAAATGTCTCTTACTGCACTCTAAATAAACTAGGTGACTTCAGCTTTTAATGCACAATTTTATGTATGAATATATTTATTTTCTTACAGTAAAGATGTGTTGTTTTTAATCTTTAGACCCAAAGATGGTGGTCTTTTTCTTTTTAGCTTGGATAGAAACCGCAGGTCGAGCTTGATTTGTTGTTCCACAGCTCCTGAGAATCCTCTCTTGGTTCCTGTCCTTTATAAGTAGTGATTTAATCAGCTTTAAACAGTAAGTGGACCGTTTGTTTGGAGGACGCAGGATGTCCGTGACGTGTTTTTCACAGAGACTTTGGGCTTTTAAAGCAGACGGTTTCATCTCCGCTGCTCAGCAAGAACAAGTAAAGCATGCATTAAATTGACATTTGTGTTTGGATTGCCTCTCGAGGTAAACAAGAGGAGTTTAGTGAACACACCTTGACCTTATCAGAGCCAAGTTCACTTTACATTCAGCCTGTTTGCTCAAATGAAGTGTGTGGATGTTATCAGATATCTTCTCCATGTGGAGCCACAGATTGAACACAGATTGAAATCCAGCAAAGCTCCTGAAGAGCCGAGAGAAGATGCTCCAGCTTTATGAACTAAGCAGAGAGGAGGATATGGGATTTCAACTTCATTGAATATCTTAAACTGTGCTCCTCGGTCTGTCTGATATGAAACATTATTTCCCCTGAGTTTCCTCCAAGGATGCTCAACAACCATGGCAATGCATTCGTCCCACGATGGGGACATGTCCATGATTACAACAGCAGATAGTGAACGGAGAAGTGAGAGGTTTAAATGGCTAAGTATCCACACGTTATTAATAACACAATAAGTTCCAAAGAAACTAAAGAGCAGATGGAAATAAACGTGAAACCACAGGAGGGCACAAAGAGCGATGTTTATGCAACAAAACGACTTGCCTGGGTTTCCATATTGTGATTTAGGTTCAAATACTACAGACATGAAGTTCTTCAAACCCGGAAGTGACGTTTTAACTTTGGGTTTTAACGGTGGACACAAACAGTGGAATCCTGTTCCACTGGAGTCTTGTTTATCCGCTGTTTGATTCCAACAGGCCGTGTTGGAAGGATTTAAAGAAACATGTTATCGCTGC
>CADEHL010001481.1:55000-92500 GCA_902827135.1 Harpagifer antarcticus | reverse complement strand
GTGGGGCAAATATGCAAACTTTTGAGTCGACTGACAGAAAAACCATAGGCATCTTTTTAAATACTAAAGTTCTTATACACGGCGAAATATCTCCCTTCAGGATTATAAAGCTGATCAACCGTCTCTGTTGCAGAGTTAGTCGTCTCATAACTCAAAGTGTTTGTCAGTGTATCTGAAATGACTAGGTTATAGGAGTGTAACGGTATCCGTATTCGTCCCGTACCGTCACGGTTTGGACGTCACGGTTCGGACGTCACGGTTCGGACGTCACGGTTCGGCACTTGCAGTCACACGGCGAATACGCCTTTTTTTTACGAGTGGGAAAAAAGTCTGTCACTCAGGGCAGCATTACACTATATATAATCCAGGGGGCGGTATTGCGCCTAAAAGCCAGCCGCCCGTAAATAACAAATGAAGAACAAGAACAAAACACAACACAACGAAGTATCTATGGCGAGTTCACACAACACAAAGCTAGAAGACCCACCTGCTTCTTTTAAATCAGGTGTATTGGAACATTTCGAGTTCCCTGTGGACTACAACAATGATGGGGTGCGAGTTGTGGATCGGCGTTGTTCCACAGCGGTGCGGTATGCTAGTGGTAACACGTCAAACATGCTCAATCACATCCGAGTCAGTCTCAGTCCCCAGCGAGAGGGTTTTCTCAATGGCAGGTGACATAGTTACC
Organism: Harpagifer antarcticus; assembly: GCA_902827135.1. Taxonomy (NCBI): domain Eukaryota; kingdom Metazoa; phylum Chordata; class Actinopteri; order Perciformes; family Harpagiferidae; genus Harpagifer; species Harpagifer antarcticus. The sequence goes on along the minus strand of CADEHL010001481.1, from coordinate 91,812 downwards.
ATAGTTACCGCCAACAGATCTGCCCTCACTGCTGACAACGTAGAGAAACTCTGGGGTGGAGCTGGGGTGGAAGCTGGGGTGGAGCTGGGGTGGAAGCTGGGGTGGAGCTGGGGTGGAAGCTGGGGTGGAGCTGGGGTGGAAGCTGGGGTGGAGCTGGGGTGGAAGCTGGGGTGGAGCTGGGGTGGAAGCTGGGGTGGAGCTGGGGTGGAGCTGGGGTGGAAGCTGGGGTGGAGCTGGCGTGGAGCTGGGGTGGAAGCTGGGGTGGAAGCTGGGGTGGAGCTGGGGTGGAGCTGGGGTGGAGCTGGGGTGGAGCTGGGGTGGAGCTGGGGTGGAGCTGGGGTGGAGCTGGGGCAGGCGAGCAGCAGCAACATGAAACACAGCAGCAGCAACATGAAACACAGCAGCAGCAACATGAACGCAGCAATAGCAAGTGAACACAGCAGCAGCAGCAGCTTAGCAAGGCAGAGGCAGGACGACCTGGCAGCTTCAATAGAGCGGCATGTTTAGGAGAATGTGTTTGATTGGTTGTAAGAGGGACGAGGTGCGTCACATGTTAATGTATCAGTGCTGCTCGAGTTGACTGCCTGGACTAGCTCGCAGGCTTCGCCCCATTTGACCAAAAGGAAAAATGACCCAAAGAAAGTTGACCTGAACATCTTTTGGGAAAAAAATTAATTACCATTAGAAAAAGTTGACAAAAAAGATTTCACCAAAAAACGTTGACGGAAAAACATGTTGACTAAAAATAATAATTTGGAACATTTCTGTTTTTATATCCGCATCATTTCTGAAGCTGCAGCGAGTTTCTCCTAATGGACATTTATCAGCCATTGTAGGGTGTCTTTGTGTTTAGGGTTATTGAGGGTTGGTCAGTCGATTCATCTCATAACCTCAAATGCAGAATCGGAGCCTCTGAATACTGCTGGATCACTGTGAGGAGAATAAAGTGTGTTTTATATATTCGTATAAAATGGTATCGATGGTGTTAAATTCCAGGTGCAACGCTCCATCAGCTCCATCAGCTCCATCAGCTCCATCAGCTCCATCAGCTCCATCAGCTCCATCAGCTCGTCTCGTACAGCAGGGGATTTTCACGTTTGCTGATCTCAAACCAACTCAATAAGACGATCAATGGCGCAGGATGAATTGTGAGTAATTTCACAGTCCGCTTCCACTTCGTCCTCATGGCTGCTTCCTGTCATGTGACGCAGGAGAAAGACCTGCTGCAATAATCAGACAGTATATTTGACACTTCCTGTCGTTCCAGAGGAACCCTCCCATTGTAAGGCCTGCTGTGATGAGGCCTCATACATACAAGTGTTCCTGAATCCTTGGCAGTTCAAATGATGAGCAGGTTAACTCTTTTTATGAAGTGACCTTAGAGGTGATTTCTTTTAAACATTTTGATCGATATAATAGGAGACCTTTAAGGTATTTCAACGTCCTGCTTCGCCCTCTTCTCCCCGGTGATCGTCAGACTTCAGAGCGAGCCGTCGTTCAGCAGCAGCTTTGTCTCGGCATTAGGAGGATTTCCCCTGTAATAGTGTTCAGAAAGCACATTGAGGTGTGTGTGTGTGTGTGTGTGTGTGTGTGTGTGTGTGTGTGTGTGTGTGTGTGTGTGTGTGTATGTGTGTCTCCTCCGTCCTCTCTCATTACAGTGTTTCTGAGACAGAAGACGTGAGAAGACAACTTTGATGTTCGATGAAGCGCTGCACTTCAAAGTGTCTGCAGGATTAGCCCAGGAAGGAGATTACTGTAATTGGGGACTGGAGAGGCGGAACAAAAGGTTCTTCTGGAGGTGGAGGTTGTACAGTGAACACACACACACACACACACACACACACACACACACACACACACACACACACACACACACACACACACACACACACACAACTTATCCTAACCTTAACCATAACCAACACATGCCTAACCCTTAACCTAACCAAGTCTTCACCCTAAAATTAATGATTCCCCTCATGGGGACCTCCAATTTGTCCCCATTAGGGAGGCGAGTCCCCACACGTGACGGTGTAAACAGATTTAGGTCCCCACAAGTATAGTAATGCTAGGCCACACACACACACACACACACACACACACACACACACACACACAAACCCAGCTGTGTTCTGGCTGATCTGAGGCTTATAGAAGTCTCTGTGAGGACGACAGCTCTTGGTGTGCACCAGGGTTTTTATTGGGGCTTTGAGAGTGTAGACAGAATCAGTTCATATATTAAAAAAGGAACATTTGTTCCTTTTTAAAGGCAAAGTTATATCTCACTGTTATATCTCAATGTTATATCTCACTGAAGCAATAATTGTATGTTTATTCAACAAGAATATCTGTGTTTGTTGAAGGTAGAAATACCTGTCATTGAAACAAGAATTTCATTGTTCGCCTCACAGGAATATCGTATTTGGGTCAACAAGAACATCCAAGTTGGCAGAACTCTTGACTAAACTGTAAAACCGTAGTTAAGTCAACAACAGTAGTCAAAAGTTGAGAAAACCTAAAAATCTATTTGTCTTGAAGATTTGAGTTTTCACCAAAAAGGTTTTGCAGTGCAAGAACAAACGCCCGTTTCAAAGAGCCGAACTGTGTCTGTGTCGCGAACAGAGCTACAGGTTTGCTCTGTTGATTACAGACCTATAAAACACGCCTTGAGCCAAAATCGATGTGAGAATTGTGACAGCACACAAGTTAATGAAAAACAAGCAGTTTTCACTTGAAATAAGTACAAAATCTGAACACGTGAGAATTAGCTTGGTACGATTTCTTGAAATAATTTGCCAGTCATTGATTTGTTCAATGCACTTACTAAGTGTTTGAATTAGAGCATAGTCTCCTGGTGAAATTGTTACGTACATTTGTGTGTCATCCACATAGCTATGGTAACTTATTTTGTTGTTTTTCATTATCTGAGCCAGTGGTAGCATGTAGACGTTAAAGAGAAGAGGCCCCAAGATGGAGCCTTGAGGTACCCCACATGTCATATTTGTCAACTCAGATGTGTATTTACCTATATAAACAAAGTGGTTTCTGTCCTTTAAGTAGGATTCAAACCAATTTAGAACTGTTTCCGAAAGTCCCACCCAGTTTTCCAGTCGGTCTAGTAATATGCTGTGGTCAACAGTGTCAAACGCAGCACTGAGATCTAATAATACTAACACTGAAGTTCTGCCACTGTCTGTGTTTAAGTGGATGTCATTGAAGACCTTTACAAGAGCAGTCTCAGTGCTGTGGTTTGGACGAAAGCCTGACTGGAACACATCGAAACAACTATTTAAATGCAAGAAGTTACTCAACTGTTCAAAAACTACTTTTTCAATGATTTTACCTAGAGATTGGAGGTCTGTAATTGTTCATTAGTGAAGCATCTAGATTATTATTTTTTAAGAGCGGTTTAATGACGGCATACAAAAAAATATGTGAAGGGCTGGGCCGCTCACTAGAGGTATGTTGCCTCATAAGTTCAGTTATAAGTTAGCAAAATCAATCAAATGTAGATAAATTGTGCTCGATACTTGAAAATGCCTTAAGAAAAATCACAGCTCTCCACAGGGCTTAATTTATGTTGTAACAAAAGGTGTTCAGCTCATCCCTTAAAGCAGAAGCCTCAGATTGCTCATAATAAGGGGAAACATGGCTTTTTTCTTATCAACTTAGATTTGTTAGAACATTTTTCTAACTTTAATTGACTGAACTTATTTGAAAAGTGGTCTTATTAAGACATGAATACTACTGTGTAATATATCTTTACATAGATATTTAAGAAGTATGATACAAGACAAGCACAAGTTGCATTTGATTTCCATTATACTTTTTGAATTAGCTGTGGGCCGATTCAAAAAGGCCCCCGGGCCGTAGTTTGGACACCCCTGCATTAACCCAATGAACACGAAAAGACTTGATGAGATCTGCAGCGTTTCCTGCCGACCCTCGCTGATACTCATCAACCGGACATAATCACTGCTGCTTGGAAAGAGAGGAAGAGGAGGAGTAAAACATCACAATAACAATTCATTAGTTCAATGGTAACTTTAAGCTGTGCTAACATTAAGCTGTCTTTGGCTCTTTTCTGCCATAACAATGTACATTTCCCTTCTGTGGGACTAATGTCTACATTAGACTAAAGGCATTCCTGTTTGGGCAGGCGGTTGGGTAACTTTTTTATTTCTTATTGTGTTGTTCACAATGTATTATATTTGTATATATATCCTGCTTACTTTTGAAGTAAACGGTTATTTCTGTAATTATTGAGTGTTCTTGTATTTTAATGTGTTATTTTATACCTCGGGACTCTGCGAGACAGTATTTCGATCTTTCTGTGTGACATATTTTGAGATTGACAATAAAGTAAACTTTGACTTTGATTGTGTTTTTAGCACTTCTTCATTTGTATGATGTTTTAATGCTTTGTCAAGAACTTTGTGACTGTCTGTGAAAGCGCTTTATAAATACAGTTTACTTCCTCATTATATCGAGGAATAACACATCATCTCCTGCTCAGCTCTCAGTGTGTGCAGCGAGCTGTTGAGGTGGCAAATGGGTAACGATTAGTAATTGTGGGACGTCTGCTCAGATTACGTTCTCAGTCTCTGGATGAATCCCTAAGTGTTTCTGTGCCGCTCGGCTTCTCCCCAATGAGCTGCTCATGTGTAAATATTCACAGGAAGAGACAGAGCCAGGTACACTGGGTTTATCCGTCTTCATCAGTAACAGCTCACTGATGCAGACAGGAGGATTCAATAAAGCCAGAGAGGGAGAAGATGGCACAGTTACTGGAGAGATCGGAGATATCCATCCTGCACTGAATGTAAAGAGAGGTGCGAAATAATGAGGTGATAATCAAGTTGGAGGACTTCCTGTGTCTGTATCAGTTTCATAAAGTAACGTTACACCAAGTTTCAGCAGAGAGGGCAAAAGTACACCCTTTACTCAAGTAGAAGTACACATACTCGTGTTTAAAAATACTCTGGTAAAAGTAGAAGTACTGACTAAACTTCTTTACTCAAGTCAAAGTAAAGAGGCTTTGAAATGTACTTCAGTAAAAAGTACCCATAACTAGCAGCTGCTTTAAAGAGTACCTGACCTCCCTTTATATTAATAGAACAATAATGTCATTGTTAGCTAATGAATGTTTCCATGCTGAACAACGGCAACATGACAACGTTTCCATTGGTCCCCCTTCTTTAGAGAAGACCAGGAAATGATGGATACACGGATCGTGTTCAAATCAATAGGCACGCAATGACTCTAAAGAATAATGATCACGCATCAAACACACATTCAGACTAAAGGAACCAGCTGTTTGGGAAATGAGAGAAGAAGAAAGTACAGGTATTTGGGTTCAACATGTAAGAAGTAGAAAGTTCAGGTATTTGAGTTCAACATGTAAGAAGTAGAAAGTACAGGTATTTGTGTTCAACATGTAAGAAGTAGAAAGTACAGGTATTTGTGTTCAACATGTAAGAAGTAGAAAGTACAGGTATTTGTGTTCAACATGTAAGAAGAAGAAAGTACAGGTATTTGTGTTCAACATGTAAGAAGTAGAAAGTACAGGTATTTGTATTCAACATGTAAGAAGTAGAAAGTACAGGTATTTGTGTTCAACATGTAAGAAGTAGAAAGTACAGGTATTTGTGTTCAACATGTAAGAAGTAGAAAGTACAGGTATTTGTGTTCAACATGTAAGAAGTAGAAAGTACAGGTATTTGTGTTCAACATGTAAGAAGTAGAAAGTACAGGTATTTGTGTTCAACATGTAAGAAGTAGAAAGTACAGGTATTTGGGTTCAACATGTAGGAAGTAGAAAGTACAGGTATTTGTGTTAGAAATGTAAGAAGTAGAAAGTACAGGTATTTGTGTTCAACATGTGAGAAGTAGAAAGTACAGGTATTTGGGTTCAACATGTAAGAAGTAGAAAGTACAGGTATTTGTGTTCAACATGTGAAAAGTAGAAAGTACAGGTATTTGGGTTCAACATGTAAGAAGTAGAAAGTACAGGTATTTGTGTTCAACATGTAAGAAGTAGAAAGTACAGGTATTTGTGTTCAACATGTAAGAAGTAGAAAGTACAGGTATTTCGGTTCAACATGTAAGAAGTAGAAAGTACAGGTATTTGTGTTCAACATGTAAGAAGTAGAAAGTACAGGTATTTGAGTTCAACATGTAAGAAGTAGAAAGTACATGTATTTGTGTTCAACATGTAAGAAGTAGAAAGTACAGGTATTTGTGTTCAACATGTAAGAAGTAGAAAGTACAGGTATTTGAGTTCAACATGTAAGAAGTAGAAAGTACAGGTATTTGTGTTCAACATGTGAGAAGTAGAAAGTACAGGTATTTGTGTTCAACATGTAAGAAGTAGAAGGTACAGGTATTTGGGTTCAACATGTAAGAAGTAGAAAGTACAGGTATTTGTGTTCAACATGTAAGAAGTAGAAAGTACAGGTATTTGTGTTAAACATGTAAGAAGTAGAAAGTACAGGTATTTGAGTTCAACATGTAAGAAGTAGAAAGTACAGGTATTTGAGTTCAACATGTAAGAAGTAGAAAGTACAGGTATTTGTGTTCAACATGTGAGAAGTAGAAAGTACAGGTATTTGTGTTCAACATGTAAGAAGTAGAAAGTACAGGTATTTGTGTTCAACATGTAAGAAGTAGAAAGTACAGGTATTTGGGTTCAACATGTAAGAAGTAGAAAGTACAGGTATTTGGGTTCAACATGTAAGAAGTAGAAAGTACAGGTATTTGTGTTCAACATGTAAGAAGTAGAAAGTACAGGTATTTGTGTTCAACATGTAAGAAGTAGAAAGTACGGGTATTTGAGTTCAAAATGTAAGAAGTAGAAAGTACAGGTATTTGTGTTCAACATGTAAGAAGTAGAAAGTACAGGTATTTGAGTTCAACATGTAAGAAGTAGAAAGTACAGGTATTTGTGTTCAACATGTAAGAAGTAGAAAGTACAGGTATTTGTGTTCAACATGTAAGAAGTAGAAAGTACAGGTATTTGATTTCAACATATAAGAAGTAGAAAGTACAGGTATTTGTGTTCAACATGTGAGATGTAGAAAGTACAGGTATTTGTGTTCAACAGGTAAGAAGTAGAAAGTACAGGTATTTGGGTTCAACATGTAAGAAGTAGAAAGTACAGGTATTTGAGTTTAACATGTAAGAAGTAGAAAGTACAGGTATTTGTGTTCAACATATAAGAAGTAGAAAGTACAGGTATTTGTGTTCAACATGTAAGAAGTAGAAAGTACAGGTATTTGTGTTCAACATGTAAGAAGTCAAAGTAAAAAGTCGTCAGAAAAATAAGTAGTGGAGTAAAGTACTGATACCAGAGAAATGTACTTAAGTACAGTAACAAAGTATTTGTACTGCACTACTTCCCACCTCTGGGTTTCAGCTTCCAGTGACGTCATTTAAAGATGTTAAGATAATCTCTGATAGGCGAGGATATTGGGAGACGACGATGACAGCAAAGCAAGATGGGAAAACTAACGAATGCATTTAATCAAGAACATATGGCAAGGTGGCGCTTCACCTTTTCCCAATGAGCTGGGGGCTCTTCCAGGATATTATTAATCTCCTCGAGGTAAAGTATAAATTGTGTAGCTGAGTTTAACATGGCGTCGAATCGCTAATGTGTTGTTTCCCCGACTCGACTCACCTTTCTGCTTCACATCTAGTAGGTTGTTTTTCTGTACTTTCCTCCTTCTTGCAGTGGCTAGAGGAGCTTCAAACTTGTAGTCTTGTTTTTCTCAAACCCTCTCTGAGGTTGTCAGTCCTTAAGTACATCTGTGTCCCCGGCTGAACACAATGTCTCTATGTTATCCACTGAAGGGTAAACTGAGCAGAGCATTCATATTTATACAGCAGCAGAACATCGGAGAGCACAAGCAGCACTGAGCTCTATAACTTTGGAATTCATGTTGATGCACTTTCAGATAGGAGCGTGATCTTTCCGTATCTCAACGACGCCATTTCAAACTGAGTGTGGATTCCTTATATAGAGGACAAATGTAACGACAACCTGTATTCATGCTAAACCTGCATTTCTCTGTGGCTTGAATTAAAGTTCACCTAGCTGCATGTATTTTGATATTTCCTACACAGTTGCCACAACTTGTACACAAAATAACTGTACAACTGGTATCTTCTTGTGATTTAAAAGTAGTCAGAGTTGCAGCGGACCTGCAGGTTTCTGGGAGTTTGTTCCAGATGGAGCATAATAACTGAACGCTGCTTCTCCATGTTTAGTTCTGACTCTGGGGACAGAAAGCTGACCAGTCCCTGAAGACCTGAGAGATCTGGATGGTTCATCATTTAGCAGGAGGTCAGAAATGTATTTTGGGCCTAAACCATTCAAAGCTTTATAAACCAGCAGCAGTATTTTGAAATCTATTCTTTGACACACAGGAAGCCAGTGTAAAGACTTCAGAACAGGAGTGATCCACTTTCTTAGTGTTAGTGAGGACTTGAGCAGCGGCGTTCTGAATCAGCTGCAGCTTCCTAATAGATGTTTTAGTGAGACCTGTGAAGACATCATTGCAGTAGTCCAGTCTTCTGAAGATAAAAGCATGGACAAGTTTTGTAAAAGTAAAATGTAGTTACTTCATCGATCTCCCTATTTACCTTCGCTTTTTGCCGAGTAGAGTTTCAAGAGTTAGCGTTTATTTGGTGATCTTTTACTGTAACTTAACGGAGGAGTTGTTCCTCAGGGAAAGGCTTTATGGTCGGCAGTGAAGCAGGGTATACTTTTTAGGGCTTTTATTTTCAAAGGGACCCGAAGGCAGACAGAATTGCATCATGATGGTTTGAAGAAAGCCAAGTTAAACGCTGATGGTGTCATTACATTGTGTAATCACCTTTCCCTTCTAACCCCTCAATCAGTCTCTCGCTGTCTGGCCTTAGAGACGCTGACCCATGCTCTAAAGGGAAGGCCCGATGCCTTCGATGCATGAGGGGGACACTCTACAGTTGTTGGAAAGGAACTAGAAAATACCTTGTCTATATGAAGTGCGGAGGCATGTGGCGCAGTGGACTAGTGCGTTGGTGTTAGGATCAGAGCACAGGTTCAAACCCCACTGCAATCAGCATGTCGTTCCTGGGCAAGACCCTTCACCCCAAATTGCTCCTGTGGGGATTGTCCAGTATGTATGTGACTTTGGATAAAAGTGTCTAACGTGATGATATGATTGGATGAGCTTCTTGCCTCCCAGCTTTGTGACTTACTGTTTTAACCTTTTGACAATGTCACATGTCCACTTACATTATTGCTTATCATTTATGTTGTTTTGAATTATTGTTCACTGTCAACATCTGTTTATATTTGTGTATGTTATTCATTTAAGAATTACGTTTTCTTCTTATTTGGGGAACGAAATGCCATTTAATATATGTAAATGAAATCATTACCTTCTCAATTACAAGTTAAGATTTGGGAAAAGACAAGGCATTGTACAATACAAATTAAAAGACTAGAAATAAACATTCCAAAATGTAAACATCTCAATAGAAATAAAATATCAAAGTTAAAGCAAAAATGTAATATAATCCATCCATCCATCTTCTTCCGCTTATCCGTGGTCGGGTCGCGGGGGTAGCAGTTCCTGCAGAGAGCCCCAAACTTCCTTTTCCCTGGCGACAATATAATAATATAATATAATCTGGATTCTTACATTTTCTGTGCTGGTGCTTTCAGACGGGTTATAAAGACAAACACTCTGTGCAAAGGGATATAAAATGCATTAAAGGCTCCTCTTAATAACATCTTAAAACAGCTGAAAGTAGAACGGAGCGGCGGGAGGATTACTCCGAGCCGCTCGCGGTGTGTCAGCTGACGCAGAGAAGAAGTCCTTCAGTGTAATGACGGCGTTAGAAGAGACGCTTCCTGCAGGGCAGAGGGTTATTGAGGTGTGACAGAAACACCGTCTGAACAGGAATCACTTAGTGACGATGATAAAAATAGCCTTACTGTTGCATTTAACTCTATATTAGATTCTGTTGGTTTTTGTCAGAGTGTAAATAAACCAACCCACTGCTATAATCACACTCTCGACCTTGTTCTGACTTATGGTATTGAAATTGAGCAACTATTAGTCGAACCGCATAATCCTGCTTTATCCGACCATTTCTTAGTAACTTTTGAAGTGCTGTTGCTGGACTACAAAGCATTAGTCAAAAGCTCCTGCAGCAGAAACCTATCTGTTAGCGCTATAGCCACATTTAAGGAAGAGATTCCACCAATACTTAACTCGATAGCAGGTCTGCATGTAGGGGAGGAAACTTAGACAAAATGTCCACCACCCCAAATTGATCATGCTGTTGATAGTGCTACAGATGCGCTGCGAATAAAATTAGACTCTGTTGCTCCTTTAAAAAAGAAGAAAATAAAACAACATAGATTAGCTCCATGGCATAATGCCGAAACCCGCAAAATAAAGCAAAAGTCGAGACAACTTGAAAGGATATGGCGTTCCACTAAACTTGAAGAATCTCGTTTAATTTGGCATATTACTCTCAATGAATATAAGAAAGCACTGCGTAAAGCGAGAGCAGCCTACTACTCTTCACTAATAGATGAGAATAAGAATAATGCAAGATTTCTTTTCAGCACTGTAGCCAGGCTGACAGAGAGCCACAGCTCCATGGAGCCTTCTATTCCCATAGCACTCAGTAGTAATGATTTTATGTGCTTTTTTAACGATAAAATTGTTACTCTTAGAAACAAAATTAATGACCTCTTGCCTTTGACCAGTATAGTGTTATCAACTCCCGGAAACGTAAGTTATAATATTACACTAGATAGTAAACTAGAATGCTTCTCAGCCATAAACCTTGAACAATTAAATTCAATGATTCTCTCTTCTAAACCATCAACGTGTATATTAGACCCAATTCCAACTAAGCTGTTGAAGGAAGTTTTTCCATTAATTAGCACTTCTTTATTAAATATTATGAATATGTCTTTATTATCAGGCTATGTTCCACAATCATTCAAAGTAGCAGTGATAAAACCGCTTCTTAAAAAGCACAACCTCGATCCAGAGGTTTTAGCCAACTATAGACCTATTTCTAATCTTCCGTTCCTCTCAAAAGTTCTTGAGAAAGCAGTCGCAAAACAGCTGTGTGATTACTTAAAAAACAATGATTTATTTGAAGATTTTCAGTCTGGCTTTAGAACACATCATAGCACAGAGACAGCTCTGGTCAAAGTCACAAATGACATTCTAATAGCCTCTGACAAAGGACTTGTCTTTATTCTTGTTTTGCTCGATCTCAGTGCTGCATTTGATACTATCGATCATGATATCTTATTGCAAAGACTAGAGCTGTCACGGTTATCATGTCATGTCACAGTTCTATGTCTAGGTTTGGGTGTTTCCGCTGTTCTCTGTCATGTTTTCCTCCTGTCGTTAGTTTCCCTGGTGTGTCTCGTTAGCTGATTGTGTTCACCTGTGGCCCTTGTGTTTCTCCTCCCCTGCCCGGCTGTGTCTCGTCTTGTAATTATCCCTCCCTGTATTTAGTCTTGTCTCGTCCTGTGTTCAGTGTTGGTGCTTCTTCTGTTGGTGACTGAATTCACCCCGGTGAGTGTTCTGTTTTGTCTGTATTAGTTTCATTAGCCTTGAAATAAAGGTTTATCAGAGTTATCTGCGCTTGGGTCCTGCTTCCTTCACTCAACCGTGACAGAAAGCACCAACCAGAGATGGACCCAGCAGATGATCCATTTGAGGTGGAACTACAACATTTTTCCTTTGATTTGGCTTGCTGCTATGATTGGTGGAGGGGAGCGTCCAGTGTTCTGCAGAAGGAGGCCGCTCTGGTAGAGGCGCACCGGTTGGCTATGGAGAAACCAGACTTGGTGAAATTCTTACCTGGCTGGATTTTGAACTTCATCTGGGTGTGTGATTTCCAGCCTGCTGACTATAAACGTCTCGGTGTGTTCCGTCTGGAGTCAACCAGTGCTTCCGCCCCAGTTCCTGCTCCTGTCCAAGAGTCGTTTTCTGGAACTCGGCTGGCTTTTGGAGGTCCACGGAGCCTTCAGGCGGCTTCTAAGAGAAGGAGTCGCAAGTCCAGGCTAGCAATCCGAGCCCCAAGAGCCATGGTTCCGGCTACAGAACCGGCCCACACAGCCATGGTTCCGGCCCCAGTACAGGCCCCAGCAGCCATGGTTCCAGCCCCAGTTCTGGCCCCAGCAGCCATCATTCCGGCTCCAGTTCTGGCCCCAGCAGCCATCATTCCGGCCCCAGTTCTGGCCCCAGCAGCCATTGTTCCAGCCCCAGTTCTGGCCCCAGCAGCCATCATTCCGGCCCCAGTTCTGGCCCCAGCAGCCATGGTTCCGGCCCCAGTTCTGGCCCCAGCAGCCATGGTTCCAGACCTAGTTCTGGCCCCAGCAGCCATGGTCCCGGCCCCAGCAGCCATGGTTCCAGCCTTAGCTCTGGCCCCAGCTGCCATAGTCCCATCTCTGGTCCCTTCTCTAGTCTCTTCTCGAGTCCCTTCTCTAGTCCCTTCTCCAGTCCCACCTCTAGTCACTTCTCTAGTCCCATCTCAAGTCCCTACTCAATTCCTTTCTCAAGTCCTTTCTCAAGTCCCTCCTCTAGTCACTTCCCTAGTCCCTTCTCCAGTCCCTCCTTTAGTCACCTCTCTGGCCCCTTCCCGAGCCCCTTCTCTAGTCCCACCTTGAGTCCCTTCTCTCATCCCATCTCAAGTTCCCTCTCGAGTCCCCTCTCTAGTTCCCTCTCAAGTCTCCTCTCGAGCCACCTCTCGAGTCCCTTCTCAAGTCCCCTCTCAAGATCCCTCTCAAGTCTCCTCTCAAGTCATCTCTCGAGTCTCCTCTCGAGTTCCCTCTCGAGTCCCCTCTCCAGTCACCTCTCGAGTTCCTTCTCGAGTCCCCTCTCGAGTCACCTCTCCAGTCGACTCTCCAGTTTCCTCTCGAGTTCCCTCTCAAGCCCTCTCTCGAGTCCCCACTCAAGCCCCTACTCATGTGCCGTTGGAGGTCCCGCAGACAACTCTCCTGCCGGGGGTCCTGCCAACCCCATGTCCTGTGCCGTTGGAGGTCCCGCCGACTACTCTTCTGCCGGGGGTCCTGCCAACCCTTTGTCCTGTCTCGTTGGAGGCCCCGCCGACTACTCTCCTGCCGGGGGTCCTGCCAACCCCATGTCCTGTCCCGTTGGAGGTCCCGCAGACTAGTCTTCTGCCGGGGGTCCTGCCAACCCCATGTCCTGTCCCGTTGGAGGTCCCGCAGACTAGTCTTCTGCCGGGGGTCCTGCCAACCCCATGTCCTGTACCGTTGGAGGTTCCGCTGGGGGTCCTGCCAACCCTGTGTCCTGTCCCGTTGGAGGTCCCGCAGACTAGTTTTCTGCCGGGGGTCCTGCCAACCCCATGTCCTGTCCCGTTGGAGGTCCCGCAGACTAGTCTTCTGCCGGGGGTCCTGCCAACCCCATGTCCTGTCTCGTTGGAGGCCCCGCCGACTACTCTCCTGCCGGGGGTCCTGCCAACCCTGTGTCCTGTCCCGTTGGAGGCCCCGCCGACTACTCTCCTGCCGGGGGTCCTGCCAACCCTGTGTCCTGTCCCGTTGGAGGCCCCGCCGACTACTCTCCTGCCGGGGGTCCTGCCAATCCTGTGTCCTGTCCCGTTGGAGGCCCCGCCGACTACTCTCCTGCCGGGGGTCCTGCCAACCCCATGTCCTGTGCCGTTGGAGGCCCCGCCGACTACTCTCCTGCCGGGGGTCCTGCCAACCCTATGTCCTGTCCCGTTGGAGGCCCCGCCGACTACTCTCCTGCCGGGGGTCCTGCCAACCCCATGTCCTGTCCCGTTGGAGGTCCCGCCGACTACTCTCCTGCCGGGGGTCCTGCCAACCCTATGTCCTGTCCCGTTGGAGGTCCCGCCGTCTACTCACCTGCCGGGGGTCCTGCCAACCCTGTGTCCTGTGCCGTTGGAGGTCCCGCCGTCTACTCTCCTGCCGGGGGTCCTGCCAATCCTATGTCCTGTGCTGTGGGAGGCCCCGCCGACAACTCTCCTGCCGGGGGTCCTGCCAACCCTGTGTCCTGTCCCGTTGGAGGCCCCGCCGACTACTCTCCTGCCGGGGGTACTGCCAACCCTTTGTCCTGTCTCGTTGGAGGTCCCGCCAACCGCTCTCCTGCTGGGGGTCCTGCCAATTCCTGGTCCTCTTCCGTGGGGGATCCTGCCGAAGCCTGTCCCGCCGGCTCCGGTTCCTGTCCGGCCGACACCGGGTCCTGCCCGGCCTCCGGAGCTGTCTGGTCTTCGCCCTCGATCCCGACCCTCTGTGAGCCGCGGTCTTCGCCCGCGGGCCCGGCCTCCTGACTCTTCCTGCCGCTGCCCTCGTCCTCGGGCCCGGCCCCCTGACTCTTCCTGCCGCTGCCCTCGTCCTCGAGCCCGGCCCCCTGACTCTTCCTGCCGCTGCCTTCGCCCTCGATCCCGACCCTCTGTGAGCCGCGGTCTTCGCCCGCGGGCCCGGCCTCCTGACTCTTCCTGCCGCTGCCCTCGTCCTCGAGCCCGGCCCCCTGACTCTTCCTGCCGCTGCCTTCGCCCTCATGCTCGGCCCCCCTGAGTTCGCCCGCTGTGGCCTTCGCCCCACCATGGACTCTGCCTTGCCCCCGGGCCGTCCGCCCGAGACCCCCACCATGGACTCTGCCTTGCCCCCGGGCCGTCCGCCCGAGTCCCCCACCTTGGACTCTGCCTTGCCCCCAGGCCGTCCGCCCGAGTCCTCCTTCTCGGCTTCTGCCTTGCCCCCGGGCCGTCCGCCCGAGATCCCTTCCTGGTCCTCTACTGTGCTCCTGGGCGGTCAGCTCAGTCCCGTCCTCCGGACCCCCTCCACCCACCCTGCTGGACGTTGTTGGATTTTTGTTTTGGTGTTTAGGGACGTCTGGAATCCGTCCCTTGAGGGGGGGGTTCTGTCACGGTTATCATGTCATGTCACAGTTCTATGTCTAGGTTTGGGTGTTTCCGCTGTTCTCTGTCATGTTTTCCTCCTGTCGTTAGTTTCCCTGGTGTGTCTCGTTAGCTGATTGTGTTCACCTGTGGCCCTTGTGTTTCTCCTCCCCTGCCCGGCTGTGTCTCGTCTTGTAATTATCCCTCCCTGTATTTAGTCTTGTCTCGTCCTGTGTTCAGTGTTGGTGCTTCTTTTGTTGGTGACTGAATTCACCCCGGTGAGTGTTCTGTTTGGTCTGTATTAGTTTCATTTTCCTTGAAATAAAGGATTATCAGAGTTATCTGCATTTGGGTCCTGCTTCCTTCACTCAACCGTGACAAGAGCACTTAGTTGGCATACAGGGAACTGCCTTAGGCTGGTTTAGGTCCTATTTATCTGAACGCTCTCAGTTTGTACGTGTCAATGATGAATCTTCCACGCAAACCAAAGTTAGCCACGGAGTGCCACAGGGCTCAGTGCTCGGACCTATTTTGTTCACATTATATATGCTTCCGTTAGGCAATATTATAAGGAATCATTCTGTAAATTTTCATTGTTATGCGGATGATACTCAACTATATTTATCAATCAAGCCTGATGAAATTAATCATCTAAATAAAATTCAAGACTGCCTCAAGGACTTAAAAACGTGGATGACCTTAAACTTTTTGATGTTAAACACGACCAAAACTGAAGTTATTGTACTTGGCCCGAACAATCTACGAAACAAATTATCTAAAGATATACTAACTATGGATGGCATTAATTTGGCCTCCAGTGAGACTGTAAGGAATCTTGGTGTTATATTTGATCAGGATTTATCCTTTAACGCCCACATAAAATCAATTTCAAGGACCGCCTACTTCCATCTACGTAACATTGCAAAAATCAGGCATATCTTGCCTCAAAACGATGCAGAGAAACTAGTCCATGCATTTGTTACTTCAAGGCTGGATTATTGTAACTCCTTATTATCAGGGTGTACCAAGAAGTCAGTCAAGTCGCTTCAGCTAATTCAAAATGCTGCAGCTCGTGTCCTAACCAGAGTTAGGAAAAGGGACCACATTACTCCTGTTCTGGCTGCCTTACACTGGCTCCCTATAGAACACAGGATAGAATTTAAAATTCTTCTTCTCGCCTACAAAGCCCTTAATGGGCAGGCGCCATCTTACCTTAAAGAACTCATTATACCCTACTGTCCTACTAGGGCATTGCGTTCCAAGAATGCAGGGTTGTTGGTTGTTCCTAGAGTCTCTAAAAGTACAATGGGAGCCAGAGCCTTTTCTTATCAAGCTCCACATTTGTGGAATCAGCTTCCAGTTTGTGTTCGGGCGGCAGACACCCTATCCGTTTTTAAGAGTGCGCTTAAGACCTTCCTTTTTGATAAAGCTTATAGTTAGGGCTGATTAGATTCAGCCCCTAGTTTTGCTGATATAGGCTTAGTTTGTCGGGGGACATCTTACTTCTTCCTTCTCTCTGTCTATATCTGTGTACTCCCATGTTCCGATTAACCCAGCTTCCCCACATCTCTTTCTTTGTGGTGTCTATATACGCTGGGATCCGGAGTCATGGATGATCCTGCGGTCCTGTGTCCTGCATCACGAGCCCTGGATCTTGAGTCGTGGCTGTGGTCCTGGATCATAGGTCCTGGATGGATATCCTCGTGGATCCATCTTCCTATTACACACACATGCATTTCCAAACATTTGGACTACCTATGTTGCAAATGTATTATCTTTTGAATTTACACACGGCATCTATTGCACGACTGTCCGTCCTGGGAGAGGGATCCCTCCTCTGTTGCTCTCCCTGAGGTTTCTCCCATTTTTCCCTTTAAACTGTGGGTTTTCTTCGTAAGTTTTTCCTTGTACGATGTGAGGGTCTAAGGACAGAGGGTGTCGTATTGTCATACTGACATTTTGTACAAACTGTGAAGTCCACTGAGACAAATGTAACATTTGTGATATTGGGCTATATAAATAAACATTGATTGATTGATTGATAGTGAGGCCGCCTGTGATCCTGACACTGTGAGTGTGTGTGTGTGTGTGTCTGCTGAAAGCATCCGAGGAGGAGTGAGATTACCCTCCATGCCTGTTTGAGATGCATAGCTTTAGAATTGGACTCCAAAATGCAGGACGGACACTTTTCCTTTTTTTCTCTTTTTAAACGCAAACACACATCCTGGCTCCTGTCTCCGGAGACCCACTTAAAAGTTTGGGCTCTTCGAAGTTTGGCATCTGAAATCGGGCACAACAAAAGCAAGACGAGAGGCGGAGACATGGGATGTTACCTGAAGCTCCTTGGCCTCGGTGAACATTAGGACTCGCAGAAAGACTGGATGTAAATTAACAAGTGTGTGACTAAAACTCATTTCAAATCAATACAGAGATTCCTCAGAAACTTCTGCAGATATTTTCATCTGAAAGTAATAATCTGAAATTCAAAACATCTTCTGTTGTGTTTCAGGGTCGGTTTTGATGCTCTGCAATCATTCAGAGAGGAAAGGACATTCTTCAGTCTGAGACTCACAAGGTAAATACAGATGAAGAGTGATGGTTCTTTACGGTGCGTTCAGGTGTCTCCTGGAGTTATCCGTCAGCGGAAGTGAACGATATGTTACATTTAGTTAGAAGAGTTCATCTTTATCTAAGAATCTATTGAATCAATGATACCTTTATTTACCCTATGATTTACCCTAAAAGTGCATATTTAGGCTTCTGTCATCAAGGGTTAATGGTTTAGGTCTTATTCAACAGTTTGTGCTGCATTCATGCGCGAAACACTGTCTTTGTTCAGTATCGTAATGGCATTGGTGTGTGCTGCCGATGGACCACGTGAAGCCTGTGACATTGAAACGAAAGATATATAAAAAGCATGAAACCGATATTTTTAAAATAAGTCCGAATCGTTTGAAGTGCAGATGCAGTTGTTGTAGTTTAAAGGTGGGGTAAGTTTGAGAAACCGGCTCGAGATACACTTGTTGTTATATTCCATGGAATGCTCTTAACATCCCGATAGCAATGAATATCTGAAGTGCTTTGACAAAAAATCCATAACAATATATCATCTGTGGAAGCCGTGGCGCTGTAAAAAGCAGACCAATCATCTGAGCCGGCAAAAGTAACTGGATGGCCTACCTGCCTGTCAGCCTTCCATCTGGGAACAAACTTATCTCGTGCCCTCATTGGTCATGTGCGCGTTCGTGTGTGTTGGAGGAGGGGCTCTGTGAGGAAGTGGCAGATTTTCTCCGGTTGTATATTTTCAAATTCTAGCGCACTCGAGCTGGTTTCTCAAACTTACCTACCCCACCTTTAAGTAAATGATGCTGGTTTAAAAACATGGGATTGAAGAATGTCCTGCAGGATAAAGACTCTTTAAAAAACACTGTATTTCTTTGACACGCTGGTAAATGCTACGACCTGTTGCTGTGAATCAACGTATATCCCAGTGTGAGACTTAATAGATAACAGTTTAGTCATAAGCACAGATATTCAACAACACACAACCTTTTTACTTAACGATACTGAAAACGATAATCAAGTTTCTTCTTGATTTCTCATTTGGATTTTTTCGATGCCAGCTGGAGATTCGTGTGAACTTCTCTTGGTTCAACTCTGTGCAAAAGCTCGCTATACAAAACTAAATGCTGCCTTCAAATGTCAAATATCCTGAAGCCCAGGAAAACATGTTTCTCAGTTTCTCATTGGTTTTGTAAATGACTAAATAACACTTTATGTCATGTAAAATCATTTTAGTTATATGTTACACCAATGCGCAGACAGATAACTACCAATGCGTTGTGACCGTGATGGTTCTTTGTTAACGCACTGGTTGACGTCTTAATAGAAGCTTTGCTGCAGTCCGTGACACTAAGTTATCAAAAGAAAAATAACTTTAAAGATTTAAATAATCTCCTTTCACGACAAGCGGCCAACATGTGGGCGCCATGTCCTATTTCCCTTCATATATGTGTATGTGTAGCATGCTATGCTAATGTGTTTGGCTGTGTAGATCAGTGTTTCTCAAACCTTTTCGTACCAAGGACCACTTAACCAATAAAAAAACACTCGCGGACCACCTAACTCCACAAATATCCCAAAACACATCGTTTTTCTAGAACAGATTACAAATCGCCTGAAAATGGTACAAACAGGCGGCTATATGTGTGACAAAAGTGTTGCACTTGGCTATATTATGCAATCGAAAGTGAAACTTAAGCTCGCTCCATTGCGGAGATATTCCCGCGAGAGTGCGGAAAACTTACATTTATTCATTTATTTCAAATGTGAAATGTTACCAATATACTCACGGACCACTAGGGGGCCACACTTTGAGAAGCACTGGTGTAGATAATCGTTCGTTGGTGTAGTTCTCACCGCGTAACGGAAGAGGGGAGGCTTCAACACTCCTTGATTTATAAAGGCAAAGTTATATCTCACTGAAGCAATAATTGTATGTTTATTCAACACGAATATCTGTGTTTGTTGAAGGCCTGTCATTGAAACAAGAATTTCATTGTTCGCCTCACAGGAATATTGTCACAGTTCTGTCTAAGTTTGGGTGTTTTCACTGTTCTCTGTCATGTTTTCCTCCTGTCGTTAGTGTCCCTGTGTGTTCTCCTCCCTCCTCACCTGTGTCTCGTTTAGCTAATTGTGTTCACCTGTGGCTCTTGTGTTTTTCTCCTCCCTCCTCACCTGTTTCTCGTTTACCGATTGTGTTCACCTGTGTCTGGTAATTAGCCCTCCCTGTATTTAGTCTTGTCTCGTGCTGTGTTCAGTGTCGGTGCTTCTTTTGTTGGTGACGGACTCCACCGGTGAGTGTTCTGTGTTTTTCTGTATTCGTTCCATTTTAGCCTTGAAATAAAGGTTTATCAAAGTTATCTGCGCTTGGGTCCTGCTTCCTTCACTCAACCGTGACAGAAAGCACCGACCAGAGATGGACCCAGCAGATGACCCATTTGAGTTGGAATTACAGCATTTTTCATTTGCTTTGGCTTGCTGCTATGATTGGTGGAGGGGAGCGTCCAGTGTTCGGCAGAAGGAGGCCGCTCTGGTAGAGGCGCACCGGTTGGCTATGGAGAAACCGGACTTGGTGAAGTTCTTACCTGACTGGATGTTGAACTTCATCTGGGCGTGTGATTTCCAGCCTGCGGACTATAAACGTCTCGGTGTGTTCCGTCTGGAGTCAACCAGTGCTTCCGCCCCAGTTCCTGCTCCTGTCCAAGAGGCGTTTTCTGGAACTCGGCTGGCTTTTGGAGGTCCACGGAGCCTTCAGGCGGCTTCTAGGAGAAGGAGTCGCAAGTCCAGGCTAGCAATCCGAGCCCCAAGAGTCATGGTTCCGGCTACAGAACCGGCCCACACAGCCATAGTTCCGGCCCCAGTACAGGCCCCAGCAGCCATGGTTCCAGCCCCAGTTCTGGCCCCAGCAGCCATGGTTCCAGCCTTAGCTCTGGCCCCAGCTGTCCTAGTCCCTTCTCTAGTCCCTTCTCCAGTCCCACCTCTAGTCACTTCTCAAGTCCCTCCTCGAGTCACTTCTCTAGTCCCTTCCCTCATCCCATCTCAAGTTCCCTCTCGAGTCTTTTCTCAAGTCCCCTCTCAGGTCCCCTCTCGAGTTCCCTCTCGAGTCTTTTCTCGAGTCCCCTCTCAAGTCAACTCCCCAGTGTCCTCTCGAGTCACCTCCCAAGTCAACTCTCCAGTGTCCTCTCGAGTCACCTCTCAAGTTTCCCCTCAGGTCTCCTCTCGAGTTCCCTCTCAAGTCCCCTCTCTAGTCCCCTCTCGAGTTCCCTCTCGAGTCACCTCTCAAGTCCCCCCTCAGGTCTCCTCTCGAGTTCCCTCTCAAGTCCCCTCTCAGGTCCCCTCTCAAGTCCCCTCTCGAGTTACCTCTCGAGTTCCTTCTCGAGTCCACTCTCCAGTTTCCTCTCAAGTTCCCTCTCAAGCCCTCTCTCGAGTCCCCACTCAAGCCCCTACTCATGTCCAGTTGGAGGTCCCGCAGACTAGTCTTCTGCCGGGGGTCCTGCCAACCCCATGTCCTGTACCGTTGGAGGTTCCGCTGGGGGTCCTGCCAACCTCATGTCCTGTCCAGTTGGAGGTCCCGCAGACTAGTCTTCTGCCGGGGGTCCTGCCAACCCCATGTCCCGTCCAGTTGGAGGTCCCGCAGACTAGCCCTCTGCCGGGGGGTCCTGCCAACCCCATGTCTTGTCCAGTTGGAGGTCCCGCAGACTAGCCCTCTGCCGGGGGTCCTGCCAACCCCATGTCCTGTCCAGTTGGAGGTCCCGCAGACTAGCCCTCTGCCGGGGGTCCTGCCAACCCCATGTCCTGTCCAGTTGGAGGTCCCGCAGACTAGCCCTCTGCCGGGGGTCCTGCCAACCCCATGTCCTGTCCAGTTGGAGGTCCCGCAGACTAGCCCTCTGCCGGGGGTCCTGCCAACCCCATGTCCTGTCCCGTTGGAGGCCCCGCCGACTACTCTCCTGCCGGGGTTCCTGCCAACCCTTTGTCCGGTCTCGTTGGAGGCCCCGCCGACTACTCTCCTGCCGGGGGTCCTGCCAACCCTATGTCCTGTTCCGTTGGAGGCCCCGCCGACTACTCTCCTGCCGGGGGTCCTGCCAACCCTGTGTCCTGTCCCGTTGGAGGCCCCGCCGACTACTCTCCTGCCGGGGGTCCTGCCAACCCTGTGTCCTGTCCCGTTGGAGGCCCCGCCGACTACTCTCCTGCCGGGGGTCCTGCCAACCCTATGTCCTGTCCCGTTGGAGGCCCCGCCGACTACTCTCCTGCCGGGGGTCCTGCCAACCCTGTGTCCTGTCCCGTTGGAGGCCCCGCCGACTACTCTCCTGCCGGGGGTCCTGCCAACCCTGTGTCCTGTCCCGTTGGAGGCCCCGCCGACTACTCTCCTGCCGGGGGTCCTGCCAACCCTATGTCCTGTTCCGTTGGAGGCCCCGCCGACTACTCTCCTGCCGGGGGTCCTGCCAACCCTGTGTCCTGTCCCGTTGGAGGCCCCGCCGACTACTCTCCTGCCGGGGGTACTGCCAACCTTTTGTCCTGTCTCGTCGGAGGTCCCGCCAACCACTCTCCTGCTGGGGGTCCTGCCAACTCCTGGTCCTCTTCCGTGGGGGGATCCTGCCGAAGCCTGTCCCGCCGGCTCCGGTTCCTGTCCGGCCGACACCGGGTCCTGCCCGGCCTCCGGAGCTGTCTGGTCTTCGCCCTCGATCCCGACCCTCTGTGAGCCGCGGTCTTCGTCCGCGGGCCCGGCCTCCTGACTCTTCCTGCCGCTGCCCTCGTCCTCGGGCCCGGCCCCCTGACTTTTCCTGCCGTGGTCTTCGCCCTCGATCCCGACCCTCTGTGAGCCGCGGTCTTCGTCCGCGGGCCCGGCCCCCTGACTCTTCCTGCCGCTGCCCTCGTCCTCGAGCCCGGCCCCCTGACTCTTCCTGCCGCTGCCTTCGCCCTCATGCTGGGCCCCCTGAGTTCGCCCGCTGTGGCCTACGCCCCACCATGGACTCTGCCTTGCCCCCGGGCCGTCCGCCCGAGACCCCCACCATGGACTCTGCCTTGCCCCCAGGCCGTCCGCCCGAGTCCCCCTTCTCGGCTTCTGCCGTGCCCCCGGGCCGTCCGCCCGAGATCCCTTCCTGGTCCCCTACTGGGCTCCTGGGCGGTCAGCTTAGTCCCGTCCTCCGGACCCCCTCCACCCACCCTGGTGGCCTAGGGATACGTCCCTCCTCCGGACCCCCTCCACCCACCCTGCTGGATTTTTTTTGGATTTTTGTGTTGGGGTTTAGGGACGTCTGGAATCCGTCCCTTGAGGGGGGGGTTCTGTCACAGTTCTGTCTAAGTTTGGGTGTTTTCACTGTTCTCTGTCATGTTTTCCTCCTGTCGTTAGTGTCCCTGTGTGTTCTCCTCCCTCCTCACCTGTGTCTCGTTTAGCTAATTGTGTTCACCTGTGGCTCTTGTGTTTTTCTCCTCCCTCCTCACCTGTTTCTCGTTTACCGATTGTGTTCACCTGTGTCTGGTAATTAGCCCTCCCTGTATTTAGTCTTGTCTCGTGCTGTGTTCAGTGTCGGTGCTTCTTTTGTTGGTGACGGACTCCACCGGTGAGTGTTCTGTGTTTTTCTGTATTCGTTCCATTTTAGCCTTGAAATAAAGGTTTATCAAAGTTATCTGCGCTTGGGTCCTGCTTCCTTCACTCAACCGTGACAAATATCGTATTTGGGTCAACAAGAACATCCAAGTTGCAGAACTCTTGACTAAACTGTAAAACCGTAGTTAAGTCAACAACAGTAGTCAAAAGTTGAGAAAACTTAAACATCTATTTGCCTTGAAGATTTGAGTTTTCACCAGAGCAAGAACAAACGCCCGTTCCAAAGAGCCGAACTGTGTCTGTGTCGCGAACTGAGCTACAGGTTTGCTCTGTTTAGTACAGACCTATAAAACACGCCTTGAGCCAACATCGATGTGAGAATTGAAAGCACACAAGTTAATGAAATAAGTACAACATCCGAACACGTGAGGATTAGCTTGGTACGATGTCTTTAAATAAGAAGGGATATTTAGATCAATCAGATCTGGGAGAACTCATTATGAACTATCTTTCACCAGAATCAGGAAATGGTGTGTCACAGAATAACGCTCAAAGGTTTCCTGTGTTCGGATGTTCGCTGGTGATTTCCTAATAAATGTGTTTCATCTGAGATACGACTCATTGTCTAAAAACAAGAGGCGATATCTCACTGCATCGTTACTTCTGAAGTTGTCATGTCTTATATCAGGAGACACATTCTGACTAGATATCAGACACATGTACCTGGCAAGATTTCGAGCTTTTGTAGAGTAGCGTTCTGTGCTTCTGTGAAATATCATCAGTCACTTCCTGGTTCACGGCACTATTTTTTAGATGAATTGAACTCACGTCGTGCTCGCTCTGCAGGGGAAGCCGGCGCTACAGATATTATGATTCAAAGACTCAAAGGTTTGATTGTCATAATGCACATACGCTACGGGGTAGAAATAGCAATGCAAATCTTCTGACCTGAGCTCCTCCAACTTAGTATAAATATAAACAACAACATAAATATAGTTCTAAGAGTGTGTAAAAGTATAAGCTTATTCTTAGACTAAAATCACTACCCTTCACAGTGATAGAAACACTGTTGAAGTTTCACCGTGAGCATCAGACACTCATTAATCATCTCACACCAAATATTGATTTTTAATGATTTTTATTTTACAAAGAGAAGCCAAGAAAATAAAAACCTTACTCTTTCCCATTGGGATTGTTACCATGGGAACTGCTGTATCCAGTGTTGGTTAATGGTAACCAGAGAGTCCCTTCTGTTCACTCACTGTTTACTTAAATAGGCCCTATTCTGTTTTTGCCTGAAACGCCACCTGAACATCAGCAGGAGAGGACTCTTTAAAGTAGAGACACTACATACTGATATACACCTGAACATCAGCAGGAGAGGACTCTTTAAAGTAGAGACACTACATACTGATATACACCTGAACATCAGCAGGAGAGGACTCTTTAAAGTAGAGACACTACATACTGATATACACCTGAACATCAGCAGGAGAGGACTCTTTAAAGTAGAGACACTACATACTGATATACACCTGAACATCAGCAGGAGAGGACTCTTTAAAGTAGAGACACTACATACTGATATACACCTGAACATCAGCAGGAGAGGACTCTTTAAAGTAGAGACACTACATACTGATATACACCTGAACATCAGCAGGAGAGGACTCTTTAAAGTAGAGACACTACATACTGATATACACCTGAACATCAGCAGGAGAGGACTCTTTAAAGTAGAGACACTACATACTGATATACACCTGAACATCAGCAGGAGAGGACTCTTTAAAGTAGAGACACTACATACTGATATACACCTGAACATCAGCAGGAGAGGACTCTTTAAAGTAGAGACACTACATACTGATATACACCTGAACATCAGCAGGAGAGGACTCTTTAAAGTAGAGACACTACATACTGATATACACCTGAACATCAGCAGGAGAGGACTCTTTAAAGTAGAGACACTACATACTGATATACACCTGAACATCATCAGGAGAGGACTCTTTAAAGTAGAGACACTACATACTGATATACACCTGAACATCAGCAGGAGAGGACTCTTTAAAGTAGAGACACTACTTACTGATATACACCTGAACATCAGCTGGAGAGGACTCTTTAAAGTAGAGACACTACATACTGATATACACCTGAACATCAGCAGGAGAGGACTCTGTAAAGTAGAGACACTACATACTGATATACACCTGAACATCAGCAGGAGAGGACTCTTTAAAGTAGAGACACTACATACTGATATACACCTGAACATCAGCCGGAGAGGACTCTTTAAAGTAGAGACACTACATACTGATATACACCTGAACATCAGCCGGAGAGGACTCTTTAAAGTAGAAACACTACATACTGATATACACCTGAACATCAGCAGGAGAGGACTCTTTAAAGTAGAGACACTACATACTGATATACACCTGAACATCAGCAGGAGAGGACTCTTTAAAGTAGAGACACTACACACTGATATACACCTGAACATCAGCAGGAGAGGACTCTTTAAAGTAGAGACACTACATACTGATATACACCTGAACATCAGCAAGAGAGGACTCTTTAGAGTAGAGACACTACATACTGATGTGCTGAGAAACACTGGTGTTTTTATAACCCCCGTCTTCCTCCTCCTCCTCCTCTTCCTAATGGAGCTTTTCGTTGCTCCTCTCCTTCATGCTGTGCAACAATAGCATTGATTAATTCCTCTTTGCTAACTCTGGCCTTTAATGGCCTGCATGGTGCAATGAACAATTCAGGTCTAAAAATGTGACGCAGAACTACTCATTGATCAGTTTCAATCACGTCACCCCCGCTAAGCTAAAGGAGGCTAATGTTGGGCTATAAAGGAACTACAGCACGGTCACATGACTTCACGTCACCACCGCTAAGCTAAAGGAGGCTAATGTTGGGCTATAAAGGAACTACAGCAGTCACATGACTTCACGTCACCACCGCTAAGCTAAAGGAGGCTAATGTTGGGCTATAAAGGAACTACAGCAGTCACATGACTTCACGTCACCACCGCTAAGCTAAAGGAGGCTAATGTTGGGCTATAAAGGAACTACAGCACGGTCACATGACTTCACGTCACCACAGCTAAGCTAAAGGTGGCTAATGTTGGGCTATAAAGGAACTACAGCACAGTCACATGACTTCACGTCACCACCGCTAAGATAAAGGTGGCTAATGTTGGGCTATTGTAAGGTTTCAACGTTAGAATCTGTGAGTTTATTGTTTTTGTGTTTATTCTGGTGGTCTTGCATGTTATGTTGGTGTTTAATCTGTCCTCTCGTTTCAGGTGTTATCACTTACTGTTGATGTGGTCACCTGCCAGCTTGATTGGGATCACCTGCTCTTGATTGTTTTCACCTGTGCCCCATTAAGTGTTGTGTATAAGTAGCCCAGTCCCCCTGTTGTCCTTTGTCGGTTCGTCTTGTCTCCACGTCAAGCCATGTCTGTAAGCCTTGTAAACTGTTCAGCAAAACTAGTAGAACCTAGCGATCATTGTTTTTCACTCATCTTTTATTAATAAAAGATACTTTTTGAAGTCAACGGAATCGTGCATCTGAGTTCTTATGAGTCCCTCGTGTCAGAACGAACCGACCTAACAAGATGGACTCAGCCGATTCCACCGTGTTCAAGACGGCTTTGCAAGTGCAAGGAACACGCTTGCGTCAGCAGGAGGAGCAGCTGACAACAATGATACAGGGGGTTCAAGTCGTAAATGCCCGTCAGCACAACTTCCAGGTAACAGTGACAACAGAAGTAAATCACCTGGCAGAGAAAATGCGGGACATACTTACGCACCTCGAGGGACGTCCTGCTAATCCTGCGGCAGAGTTTTCCGGTCCCGCAGAGGCCGGGTTTGCCCCTCCGTTGATCCCCGTGCAAGTATCCATGTCATCGTCTTCACTCCGCCTCGCTTCACCGGAGAAGTTCTCCGGGAATTCAGGAAACTGTCGTCCATTCCTGATTCAGTGCGACCTCCACTTCAAACATCAGCCCGCAGCATTTCCCACCGATCAAGCTAAGGTAGCTTTCATAATATCTCACTTGACGGGAAGGGCAGGAGCCTGGGCAACAGCGGAATGGGCCCGAGACTCGCCTGTTTGCCAGTCGGTAAAATGTTTTATGGACTCAATGAAGAACATTTTTGACCAGACAGCACCTGGGAGAGAGTCAGCGAGAGCCCTGGTAAACATCAGGCAACGGCAGAGGAGGGTGGCGGATTACGCGATCGAATTCCGGACCCTGGCAGCGGAGAGCGGATGGAACTCCGCGGCTCTTTTTGATGCGTTTCTGCATGGATTAGCGGATCCCATAAAGGATCAGTTAGCTCCGTTAGAGTTGCCTGTAGAGTTGGACTCACTCATCGCCATGGCTATCCGGGTGGACCAACGTCTAGCTGAGAGACGTCGGGAGAGGGAGGAGGGAGCAGCTTCCACTACACTCTTCGGACGGGGATTACAGAAGGAGCACTACGGTTGGCGGAGAAATACCCGGACTTCGTCTCCAGAGCGACCATCGCCCCCTAGCGCCGCGGAGGAACCGATGCAGCTCGGAAGAGCCAAACTCACCCCGGAGGAGCGACAGCGCCGCCTACGGGAGCGGCGGTGTTTCTACTGCGGCCAGCAGGGTCATGTTCTGGCAGCCTGTCCAGCTAAAGGATCAGGCTCATCAGTGGGAAGGGGGACGCTGGTGAGCCGAATGACTTCTTTCGACCCTTCTTCGAGAAGACTGACTCAGGTACAAATAAAACTGAAGGATAAAACTGTAACTCAGGATGCATTAATTGACTCTGGGGCTGATGAGAGCTTGTTGGACTGGGAGCTGGCTAAAGAGTTGAACTTAAACATTGTCCTCTTAGATCAGCCATTAGAAGCTAGTGCGTTGGATGGCCGCCTTTTATGTACAGTTACTCATCGCACGGAACCCATAGAAATTGTCATAGATCAGGAGCACCGTGAACATATTAGCTTTCATTTATTTAACTCAGCTCAACAGCCGCTCATTTTGGGTTACCCTTGGCTTGTTAAACATAACCCTCACATGGACTGGTTTACAGGAAAGGTTAAGGGGTGGGGGAGTGAGTGCTCTCGTTCTTGTTTAGCCTCTCATACAGGTTCGAGTAGACCACACAGATCTGGGAGCTTTAAACAGGCATCAGATAGGGACAGTGTCACGTCTGATAAACCATCTGACTTTCCGGACTTATCCAAAGTGCCAGAGTGTTACCTTGACATTAAGGAGGTGTTTAACAAGACACGAGCTACTTCCTTGCCTCCCCATAGACCGTATGATTGCCCTATAGACCTTCTCTCGGGCTCTACTATCCCCAAAGGACGGTTGTATTCTCTTTCTGGTCCGGAAAGGAAGGCCATGGAAGAGTATATCGGATCTTCACTCAAAGCTGGCTTGATTCGGCCATCATCATCCCCAGCAGCAGCAGGTTTCTTTTTTGTAGGGAAAAAGGACGGTTCATTAAGGCCCTGTATTGATTACAGTCCACTGAATCAGATCACAGTTAAGAACAGATATCCCCTTCCACTCATCTCTACGGCATTCGAACTGTTACAGGGAGCCAAGGTATTTACCAAGCTTGACTTAAGGAATGCATATCACCTTGTGCGCATCCGGGAGGGGGATGAGTGGAAAACAGGTTTCAATACACCTACGGGACATTATGAATATTTGGTGATGCCTTTTGGACTTTGTAATGCACCTGCTGTTTTCCAAGCCCTCATTAATGATGTGTTAAGAGATTTCCTGAATGTTTTCTGTTTTGTGTATCTCGATGATATTCTCATCTTTTCTCCAGATGAGAATATTCATGTTAACCATGTTCACCTTGTTCTTCAGAGACTCCTGGCTAACCATTTGTTTGTGAAAGCCGAAAAATGCGAGTTTCATGTGAACTCTGTGGCATTTTTGGGCTTTGTGATTTCCCCTAACAAGGTGGAAATGGACCCAGCTAAGGTCAGTGACGTGGAGAACTGGCCCACGCCAGACTCGAGAAAGAAAGTTCAGCAATTCTTGGGGTTTGCTAACTTTTACAGACGGTTCATACGCAATTTCAGTGCTATTGCCTCTCCTCTCCATGCCCTTACCTCTCCCCATGTTCAGTTTGTGTGGAATCCACAGGCAGAGAAATCTTTCCTGGAACTGAAGAGGAGGTTCACCACAGCTCCCATCCTGACTGTACCTGATCGCCACCGACAGTTTGTGGTGGAAGTGGATGCCTCCAACGACGGCGTTGGAGCTATACTGTCCCAGAGGTCAGCAGGGGACAACAAGCTTCATCCGTGTGCCTACCTCTCCCGTAAACTATCGTCTGCTGAGAGGAATTACGACGTGGGAAATCGGGAACTGTTGGCGGTGAAGATTGCTTTGGAGGAGTGGCGGCACTGGCTGGAGGGAGCGGAGCAGGATTTCCTGGTCTGGACGGATCATAAAAACCTGCAATACATCAGGAAGGTTAAACGTCTGAACTCTAGGCAGGCCAGATGGTCATTGTTCTTCAACCGATTTAGGTTCACTCTGTCATATCGACCTGGTTCACAGAATGGAAAGCCTGATGCACTCTCCAGAATGTATGATCCTGAGCCAGTCCCCAAGAGTCCTGATCCCATTCTGCGGCCAGACCGAGTGATAGGGAGTGTGACCTGGCCCATTGAAGCCAAGGTCAAACAGGCTAACGTTGGGAATCCTGTCCCAAGAGGGTGTCCTCAGAATCGCTTGTTTGTGCCAGAGCAACTTCGAGGGCAAGTTGTTCATTGGGCCCATACGTCGGTACTTACCTGTCATCCTGGAAACAAAAGGACCCTTTTCATGGTGAGACACAGATTCTGGTGGCCGGGGATGTGGAAGGATGTTGCGGAATATGTAGCAGCGTGTCCTGTGTGCGCCAGGAACAAAACTTCTCGGCAAGCTGCGGCAGGTCTTCTCCAACCTCTGCCCATTCCCAACAGACCATGGTCTCACATCGCATTGGATTTCGTGACAGGATTACCAACATCGGCAGGTAATACCACCATACTCACTGTGGTTGATCGTTTTTCCAAAATGGCACACTTTGTCGCCATGCCCAAGTTACCTAACGCCAAGGAAACAGCAGAGGCCATGTTGTCCCATGTGTTCAGGATCCATGGTTTTCCTAGTGATGTCGTTTCAGACCGAGGCCCACAGTTCGTATCACGCTTTTGGAAGGAGTTTTGTCGCCTAATCCAAGCCACTGTTAGTCTGACCTCCGGATACCACCCACAGTCAAATGGACAAGCAGAGAGGATGAATCAGGATTTGGAGACCTGTTTGAGATGCCTAGCGTCCGAGAAACCCACCACCTGGAGTAAGAGTCTGATTTGGGTGGAGTATGCACACAACACCTTACCCACATCAGCCACTGGTATCTCCCCGTTTCAATGTGTCCATGGGTACCAACCTCCTTTGTTTCCGGAGCTCGAGAAGGAGGTCACGGTACCATCAGCCCATGCTCTGGTTCGACGCTGCCGTCGGGTCTGGGCGGGAGTTCGCCATATGCTGCAGAGGAGTGCCGTTCGCATGAAGGCATTGGCCGACCGGAAACGACGTCCAGCCCCCAAGTACCAGGCCGGACAACGAGTGTGGCTATCCACCAAGGATCTTCCTCTCCATGTCGCCTCCAGGAAGCTGGCTCCCCGGTTCGTTGGTCCTTTTCCCATAGCCAAAGTTATTAACCCTGTTGCTGTCCGTTTATGTCTTCCAAAATCCATCAAGGTCCACCCCACGTTCCATGTCAGCAAGCTAAAACCAGCCAAAGAAAGCAGACTGGTTCCTGCCTCCACGTCCCCTCCACCTCCCCGGGTTGTCGACGGGGGTCAAGTGTACACAGTGGACAAAATACTGTCGGAAAGGAAGAGGGGCAGAGGTAGACAATTCCTGGTCGACTGGGTGGGGTATGGATTAGAGGAGAGGTGTTGGATCCCAGGCAGCTTTATTGTAGACAAGACCCTTATATCAGACTTCGATAGAGGTCGGTCTCAGCTTCCAGGGACGTCTGGAGCCGTCCGTAAGAGGGGGGGTACTGTAAGGTTTCAACGTTAGAATCTGTGAGTTTATTGTTTTTGTGTTTATTCTGGTGGTCTTGCATGTTATGTTGGTGTTTAATCTGTCCTCTCGTTTCAGGTGTTATCACTTACTGTTGATGTGGTCACCTGCCAGCTTGATTGGGATCACCTGCTCTTGATTGTTTTCACCTGTGCCCCATTAAGTGTTGTGTATAAGTAGCCCAGTCCCCCTGTTGTCCTTTGTCGGTTCGTCTTGTCTCCACGTCAAGCCATGTCTGTAAGCCTTGTAAACTGTTCAGCAAAACTAGTAGAACCTAGCGATCATTGTTTTTCACTCATCTTTTATTAATAAAAGATACTTTTTGAAGTCAACGGAATCGTGCATCTGAGTTCTTATGAGTCCCTCGTGTCAGATATAAAGGAACTACAGCACGGTCACATGACTTCACGTCACCACCGCTAAGATAAAGGTGGCTAATGTTGGGCTATAAAGGAACTACAGCACGGTCACATGACTTCACGTCACCACCGCTAAGCTAAAGATGGCTAATGTTGGGCTATAAAGGAACTACAGCACGGTCACATGACTTCACGTCACCACCGCTAAGCTAAAGATGGCTAATGTTGGGCTATAAAGGAACTACAGCACGGTCACATGACTTCACGTCACCACCGCTAAGCTAAAGGTGGCTAATGTTGGGCTGTAAAGGATTTACAGCACGGTCACATGACTTCACGTCACCACCGCTAAGCTAAAGGTGGCTAATGTTGGGCTATAAAGGAACTACACAATAAGTGCTAAATTGCTGACTCATTTCAGGGTTTAGGACTCATTCCTTTCATGTCAGGAAGGTATTTTTGCATCTTCACAAATATCTCGGAGAAGTGATTTCAGAGTATAGGGGCTCAACAAATCTGTGTGTTGGTGTCCCAGCGACATGTATGTTCATGCGAGTGGATGAGAACTATGCAACTTGTTAGTGTTCTCAGCGGGAGGTGTGTGTTTATCAGTCGCGAACCGTCAGGGCCTTCAAGGTATTCAGAGAATACCCTGGAACACTCAGATAAAACAAACAAAACATCGATTTAATTATATAAATAAAATGTAATCAAATGTAATAAAATGAATAAATGAGAATGGTATCTGTGTTGATCTGTAATATTACAGTGTTACGTTGATTTGTTTGTCCTTCTCGGACCATGCACTACGCATTTCAGTGGTTTTGTGTTAGAAAAGAAAGCAACCAATCAGATCTTGTTCTGGGTCTCTGGGTAGAATATCCTTCAACCAAGGTATTCTACATCCTTGATCGAATGCCCTGGCCGTTGCACTGAATGAGAGCGTACGTCTGGACTGACAGTTTTGATCAACCAATCAGATATTGATTTGTAGCCAATGGGCGTGTTCTTTCAGAGTTCCCCTCGGTTCCAGGTGCTCTCGAAGGCCCGCTAGTTAACTGGCTCGAGACAGAGGATCTAGATGAATGTGACGAAGCAATTCATGACGTTTTATTGTTTTTAACGTTGAAGTGACAAGTGCAACAGGTGACGATGAAGTTGTTGTGGAATCGTTGTGAGTTCCCTTTTCAAAACGACAATTCAGTGCAAAGACGGACATTATAATGCCGCGGAGGGGGGGGGGGGTGTGTGTGTCTACAGAAGGTCCAGTTGTGATAGACACGGTTCACCACTGGTGTTTATCCTAAAGCATAAAGTCTGACTGGTGTCAGTTTGATGTTGTTTTGTTTGCAGCTGTTAGAGGTGGACAGATCTGTCTGTTCTTTTATTTCTGGAGCAAACTGGCTTTCTGTTTTTGTCCTCGTGGGCGGCTAATTGCATTCACCTGAAATACAAACTGAGCTCAGAGGAGACACTTCAGGGGAATTGGAGGTTATACTTCTGTTTCTTGTTTGAAGTGCGTAATTCATTCACACGGTAATACAGTATGGAGTCCA
This sequence comes from Harpagifer antarcticus, assembly GCA_902827135.1. Classification (NCBI taxonomy): domain Eukaryota; kingdom Metazoa; phylum Chordata; class Actinopteri; order Perciformes; family Harpagiferidae; genus Harpagifer; species Harpagifer antarcticus. Next base: position 58,777 of record CADEHL010001481.1, on the reverse strand, counting down.
AAAGGTGTGGGAATTAACCAGATTTATGTGAGAAATATTGCTTAAAAGGGTTTTCTGACACAAGTTGGACCAGACTTCCCAAAGATAATGAAGATATTATTATGTATGTTGATTGTGTTGATTGTGTGTTGATTGTGTTGATAGGCTATAAACGTTTGTATACATATTTTTACAGATTTTGACTTTAACTATTAAAATTGTCCCGCCCTGACCTAAATGTCACCAGAGCATCTTAACGTTGAACCACTAAAGCCTGTGGAGACAGAACACATCATGGTTCTCGGACTGAACAGCTCTGACAGACCTGTTTAGGTTCAGCGAGCCTTGCTCCTATTTCAATAATGTCCGGAGGAGAAAAGACCCGCCTTTATTATAGTCCCGGCCGAGCGGTCAGCGCTGACTGACAGATGTTTTGGTGGAAAGGGCCGAGTTTCAATTTAGCTTTTCCCTCTGGGGGAAAGAGGCAGCGAACCTGCCAACACCACTTCCATCTCTGTACGTCCAAAAAAGACAAGATAAACTCTCCTCCTTCACTCTGGGTTACTTTAAAACCTGCAGCGTCTAAATAGCTGCAGGTGTTTTCAAAAAGGACGTAATATGCTGTTCAGGTTGATATTAGTGTGTAGTGTCTCTACTTTAAAGAGTCCTCTCCTGCTGATGTTCAGGTGTATATCAGTATGTAGTGTCTCTACTTTAAAGAGTCTTCTCCTGCTGATGTTCAGGTGTATATCAGTATGCAGTGTCTCTACTTTAAAGAGTCCTCTCCTGCTGATGTTCAGGTGTATATCAGTATGCAGTGTCTCTACTTTAAAGAGTCCTCTCCTGCTGATGTCCAGGTGTATATCAGTATGTAGTGTCTCTACTTTAAAGAGTCCTCCCCTGCTGATGTTCAGGTGTATATCAGTATGTAGTGTCTCTACTTTAAAGAGTCCTCTCTTGCTGATGTTCAGGTGTATATTAGTATGTAGTGTCTCTACTTTAAAGAGTCCTCTCCTGCTGATGTTCAGGTGTATATCAGTATGTAGTGTCTCTACTTTAAAGAGTCCTCTCCTGCTGATGTTCAAGTGTATATCAGTATGTCGTGTCTCTTCTTTAAAGAGTCCTCTCCTGCTGATGTTCAGGTGTATATCAGTATGTAGTGTCTCTACTTTGAAGAGTCCTCTCCTGCTGATGTTCAGGTGTATATCAGTATGTAGTGTCTCTACTTTGAAGAGTCCTCTCCTGCTGATGTTCAGGTGTATATCAGTATGTAGTGTCTCTACTTTGAAGAGTCCTCTCCTGCTGATGTTCAGGTGTATATCAGTATGTAGTGTCTCTTCTTTAAAGAGTCCTCTCCTGCTGATGTTCAGGTGTATATCAGTATGTAGTGTCTCTACTTTGAAGAGTCCTCTCCTGCTGATGTTCAGGTGTATATCAGTATGTAGTGTCTCTACTTTAAAGAGTCCTCTCCTGCTGATGTTCAGGTGTATATCAGTATGTAGTGTCTCTACTTTAAAGAGTCCTCTCCTGCTGATGTTCAGGTGTATATCAGTATGTAGTGTCTCTACTTTAAAGAGTGCTCTCCTGCTGATGTTCAGGTGTATATCAGTATGTAGTGTCTCTACTTTAAAGAGTCCTCTCCTGCTGATGTTCAGGTGTATATCAGTATGCAGTGTCTCTACTTTAAAGAGTCCTCTCCTGCTGCTCCAGCACTTTGGAGCATATGTGAGTTTTGTAACGATTGGACAAACAACCACTCAACACAATGTATTGTCTCATCCGTGTTATTGCATTTATACTCAAAGAGAACCGGAGAGATGATGCCTTCAGTGTCTGACTATAAAAACATGTCATCCCTGCACCGCTTTATAGAAGAAGACTTATTGAGGTGTCTTTTCATTGACTTAACTTCGCAGGAGGGCAATGGAGCACAGATTGAATCAGGATGTAGAGGGAAGGGCTTAATGAACATGTTTCGTTTCATCTCGCTCTCAGTTGGTGGCGTTGTGGTCGGTGGTACCACCTGCAGAACGGATTCAAAAGACCTGCTGGACACTGCTGGGTTTTGATTTACTGCGTGTGAAGTAGTGTGTGTGTGTGTGTGTGTGTGTGTGTGTGTGTGTGTGTGTGTGTGTGTGTGTGTGTGTGTGTGTGTGTCCAGGACTGAGCAGATGGCGACTCCTACTGCTACGGAGGAATGCCATCTCATTCCAGAGCTGCCAGTTTAATCTGTTCCCCGTAAAAGAATATATTCTTCAATAAAACAAGAGAAATAAGGCGGGGGAACAGGTGGTGGTGACGAGATAACGAGATGTGGTAACAACGTCTAAACTGAGTGGAGATTTATTTCACCTCACATTAAAACACTAATTGATCATTTAGAGGCAGAACAGATCAAGAAAATGGCAGATTCAAAATTAAAAGTCCAACAGATGCCACCTGTATTTCTGTCCTGATGATCGAACTGTACGCTGATGACACGATGGTTTATGCACAAATCAACACGTTTACAACAATGCAATTAAATTCATGTTTTCAGTTTAATGCACTTTAAAGAATGTATGGAATGTCTTCAATCAGGAGAAATGGATTAAGTTAGAACAGATAAATTATCAAAATATCTTTGTCGTGGGAGAAATCTGGGCCGCTCAATAAGGAAGTGAATCGAAGGTTTCTTTATAATTGTTACTGTGTCTTAGCCATGTTATTAAAGACTTACTTAATTACGCTATTGAGAAACTGACATTTGCGATCGTTATCTAATTCATTCATTCATTCTAAGTCATTCATCAAGAAACCCACTCTCAACCCGTCTGATGTTATAAATTACAGGCCTGTCTCTCTCCTCCCGTTCCTGTCTAAAACACTTGAACGCGCTGTCTTTAAACAACTCTCCTGTTATCTCCATCAGAACAACCTTCTGGATCCGCACCAGTCTGGTTTCAAGGCAGGTCACTCCACAGAAACGGCCCTCCTTGCTGTCACTGAGGAACTGCACACTGCCAAAGCAGCATCCCTCTCCTCTGTCATCATCCTGTTGGACCTGTCAGCTGCATTCGACACGGTGAACCATCAGATCCTCCTTCGCACTCTCCAAGAACTTGGAGTTTCAGGCTCTGCACTTTCCCTCACCTCATACCTCAAAGACCGTACCTACAGGGTAACTTGGAGAGGGTCCGAGTCCGACCCTTGTCAATTAACTACAGGGGTCCCTCAGGGCTCTGTTCTTGGTCCCCTCCTCTTCTCCCTGTACACAAACTCGCTCGGATCAGTCATTAGCCCGCATGGTTTTTCATACCACTGCTACGCTGACGACACCCAATTAATTCTGTCCTTTCCCCGCTCAGAGACCCAGGTCGTCGCACGCATCTCTGCTTGTCTAGCTGACATCTCTCAGTGGATGTCTGCTCATCACCTCAAGCTCAACCTTGACAAGACTGAACTGCTTTTCCTTCCGGGAAAAGATTGTCCCACTCTTGACCTGACGATCAACATCGGCACCTCTGTTGTTTCCCCGACTCAGACTGCAAGGAATCTGGGTGTGACCCTAGATAACAACCTCTCCTTCACTGCAAACATCGCTGCTACAACCTGCTGCTGCAGATACACGCTTTACAACATCAAGAAGATACGTCCCCAGCTGACCCAGAAAGCGACGCAGGTTCTGGTCCAGGCTCTCGTCACCTCACGCCTAGACTACTGCAACTCCCTCCTGGCTGGTCTAGCTGCATGTGCCATCCGACCTCTGCAGCTCATCCAGAATGCAGCGGCTCGTCTGGTCTTCAACCTTCCTAAATG